>JAUMHH010037014.1:0-10128 GCA_032359455.1 Chlamys rubida
TGTATCAATTTTGCCTGAAACTAGCGATCAAATCTATAAGTATCATCTTCTTTTATTATTGCCTTAATAACCCATTTCCCGCATAACCTCACAAAGTTACCAACATTTGTCGGATGTTGACAGCAGACGACGTAAACAAAACGGGCATGTGGCAAAAAGCGCGTGGAAAAAGTTGTCCCGGTTCATCTTCTCGACCAATCAAAACTCCTGAAGGTCATATACCACGTGTGGTATATAACTCATATTTATCTAACAGTCTTTGTACGTGTGTATACAATGATCTGAGAGTGGAATAACACAGCGTATTGTGGTAGAAATTTATATTATACAAATGTAGTGTGTTTTCTAACTATCTTATATATCGTATTTATAGACACCTGTCAACAACTCCATGAATTATTTACTCTTCACATCCTTACAAATTTGAAAAAAAATTATATGATTCTAGCATATTATCGCCAATCGGTGGATTGTATGAACCAAACTCAAGATAGACAATTCACTTAAAATATGCAGGCTCATTAAATGTATGTGTCGGGGACTACTAAACACAAAGACACCATTTAACAGAAGTTGTGGTCGTTTTCCTTTTTATGTTCTGTCACTTCAAAGCAAACATTTGTTTGTATTCTTGTAAAATCTACTAACGAAAATATCATACCGTCGAAATAAGTACGATAAATGTGTCTGATTATACATGGTGACAATCAAATCTGCATACCGTGGAATAAAAATAAATGAAAAAATAAAAGAAGGTAGATTAAATTGTTGTCTTGAAAGAGGACATACGGTAAAGAAGTTGTCGAGACTATTTCTGTGTGTTTTTTAATTTCTAATGCGCATTTACCCCTGAAAACCTTATAGATACGTCGACATGTATTTCTTCCTGAAATCGGGTAGTTGATGAATTTACATAATCGTCTCTTTCTGTGACACAACTGATACTTAATCATTTAAAATACATTTATTTATGTGTCAACATAGGTATTTTGTTTCCTGTCCTTATTCTTTAAACATTTAATCTAATTTAGCAAAAGTAACATTATCGATAGGCTTTCAATTCATTAAAACACAGAGTTGAATCATACATTTTGAAACCCAACACACACCCCGCCGTCCCCTTACGTCGCCCTCGAAAACAATTAACAGCAGTATTGTAAACATAGAACCGAATCCGGAAAAGCAAACCCGGATTTACTGATAACAGATGATACATGTAACAGGTTTATCGGTAAGGGTTTGACTAGAAAACTGTTTTCAATCTGGGCATTGATATACGAGCACAAGCAACAGCTTTACCACATGAATAACACTGCTATTGTGCACTGTTTATTAGCAGAATAAGGCAGGGTGGTAAGCCAACTTTACGTGTATACGTCATAAAACCGTACATAATACTTAATTCTACATTATAACATATATCTCAAATACTATATAAGGTGTATAATATAGTATATAAGATATCTCGTCTGCTATATAAGATAGCTTACGTATTATACCAGATATATTATACTATTTTATGAAATACAAGATCGGCATTGCTACTTGAATAAATCTTAAGTTGGCTTGTAATACAGGGGAGACGACTTCTACACATGGCGATCTAATAGATATCGTGATGTATCTGATTGGATACCGAGCCCCTCAATATGGACCAGTAGTGATGACCGGGTGTGTCTACAGTGGATTTACTACAGTATATAAAATAATGGCGAATGATGTTAATAAATAAATAAAAACATTAACCATGCCTATTATTTCCTAACGTTAAAGAGATATATAGCGTATGACCAGAAGATGAGTACACTAGTAAGGTATTACTATTGCGACTGTAGATATCCAAAAGATATGTGTATGTGGGAAACGTTATGAGAAATTTTACCGTCTGTAAACTTTTCCTTAATTTAAAGGCTACAAACAAAACATGAGTTAATAAAACAATTTGCATGACGTCACACTTATGTTAAGTTTATGCAACAGCTTACCAGATTATTATCAATTTTAAAGTAATTATCTAAGAAAAATATCGCATTGATAACTATGTTAACAGAACTGATAAAAGGGTTTCGAACAAGATGTCGAGTGATGGCTCTCATACTTGCCCGAAAGAATTACATGTATATTGAATATAGAATAATATATAATTAAATTATATTATACCGATTTCAGCAAAGTAATTCCTTAAAACACGTGACAACTGATTTAAATATCTATTGAGTCTTCGCTTCCTGGCTATTAAGCTGGGTTACTCATGAAAATAACGACTGACATGCGGCCATTCTTCTTTCTTCTTTTGCGGAAGCAACTTTCACTGCTTAGCGACGCCGTGACAGTGAAATTGTAAATAATAACATTTAACTTCGCCAATTTCTAAATATCCGATGGCCGTATGTGAAAATGCATGTTATTTCAGTTTTGGGATGTTCTTTGGCGCCACCATTTAGTCAGGTAAAAACTACAGGTGCAATTATATCGCATAAAGGAAGGAGATCATGAGGTCAAAAGGTCACAAAAGACCGCAACACCGTTTCTTTTGAGAAAAAAAAGTTGCTAAAAGAAACAGTAGGTTTGACGTTTGTAATAAACTGTATAATAAATATAGAAGACGACATGTGTCGTTCAGTTCCATCAAGCGTTATTTAGCAATATGTGCAGCTTTGTTTAAGCACGGAAAACGAACCTGATATGAATAAGAACAATTTGTTGAATTAGACATGAAAGTCAAACATGTAAACTCAAAGTGTTTTAATCTTTATATGACGAGTTGTAAACACGAACGTTTGTTTTCTAATAATTATAAATTGAATGTTATTGACATATGAACAAAAAGTGAAGGATACTGACTATTGTATAATGTGCTAAAATAGTATTGGGTTATTTGCTTAATCAGAAATGTAAGGCCATAATGATAGCAATTCCACTTCAGTAAATGGGTAAGTAAATATGCCATTGTAAAATACAACAAACGTTTTTGAACGTCAGCTTTAACGATAGCACGTCCCAACACTTCAACCGCAGGTTTGTAAACGTCTGGGTGACTGACCTTGACCTGTATCGATACCATTAAATAAATATAAAATCACTGTTTACATATGATTTTAACGTTCATCACTGCAAAAACAGTTTAGGACTTTGAAACAGGTATAGCCGAATTCCGCACAAAACAAGCATTTTATTATATACCTTGACTGGAAATAACGGATTATTTTCAGCCATTCCTCAGCTTATCCTGCAGAAATAATCGCCCTCCGAATTGATAAAATGCACAGTTAGTAATTTTGCGAAAGGAAACTTTCCTCTCTTCAGTTGTAACATACATGTTCCAGCCTTTCCAGGTTATGAAATGTCCACGATAGTTCACCAACCAAACACTATTCTTTGTATCGGGATTATGCCGACCGTTGTGTTAATCCTACGTCACAGACACATTTACGTCATGGCCTACTGATTTCCTACATTGGAATGATAGCGTCTACCTCGACTCAGAATGTCATGTCACAAGGATATGTTCACAGTGTCGTATACAGTTGGTGACTGACACGATTCCCAATATTTCACGGAAGCTATAATGACGGGTGCCGCATGCTATGTATGATTTCACCCAACCGAATCACTGGCTTTTCATTTTCAATTTCGTCGTATTTTATTGAATATACTATTTGATTGAACAACATGCTAAATCTATATAACTCTCCTCTTGGCTGACATGACACACTCATAAAAGATTTGGTTTGACAACTTTCAGAAATCAGGTATACAAGTACCATGTTTTTGGGGTGTATGTTGTCTTTCCTTTTGCTTTGGTGGAACTTCATTTTTTACTGTTCTGCTCTTATCAACATCAACATTGACCTTCTTCTTTTTATTTACAGCACAGTGTAATTTTTCTTCACTATTGTCAGCGGTTTTCTATAGAACAACAGCACATGTAGACAAACTGAAGCGTAACATTTTAATTACCTACTAGTTTTATTTTTTTCACATATTTTCACAAATTCTGTTGAAATATAAAAGTAAAGTGATTTCTATGTCATACCATCACTTATGGATTCAATGACACTAGTAGTCTATTGCACTACTAACTCATGCCCTATCACCGCGTTCATACCGAAGAGGCACTTACACGTAATCACGATAATGTTGTGAACATATTGCATCATCATGGTGACAAATACTATTGACCATGGTTTCTGACCCATACAAGCTTCGTAACATGGCAAGCTATGATTCAATCCAAGTGACCATCTGTGTATGGCGTTGATGGAGTGGCCGCGGTGGCCAAGAGCTTAAGTCGTTGGACATGTACATGTACCAATAGCCCTCCACCACTGGGTCGCGGGTTCGAGACCTACGTAGGTCGGTGGTTTTTCTTCGGGAACTCCGTCTTTCCTCCACCATCAAAACCTGGCACGTCCTTAAATGACAATAGCTATGTTAATAGGACGTAAAAGACAAACAAAAGCGATAAGGATAAGAAGACATGTTTGTATTTTTGCCAGGTGAACATTGTTTAAGTTTGGACTTGTTAACACGAACACGTGTTTGCATGATGCTTACAGTAGAAGTAAGATACACGACATTTACAATTGCAAAAACAATAAGGATTACATGTATGAACAACACCTTATCAAAACACAAAGGACAAAAAACCCTTCTTATCTACATCTGAAAACATATAACGCACCATTTATAAATTAGGATAAAACAAGAGAGTAAGAATCAACAAAACCTCAATTCGGGCTCAAAAGCGATTTAAATTAGGGCGAAATATGAGCTTGTGAAGGAACGTACGAACATACGAAAGTAAGCTTGATTGATATCAACATAAATTTGAGTCTGAATGAATGAAATACGAACCAAAAGACGGAATTAGAGACATCGCTTGTGAAGAAAACAGAATCCATTCCCCTATTCTGGCAAAAGTCACAAAAGCCTGTAAAAGCTCCATTTTACAAGGACAGCATGATGCTTGAAATAAAGAGAAGAAACAGTGCAACTGAAGGAAGTGAACAAACATCCAACTAAAAAGAGTGACAGAAAAGGCATAGTATAGCCACAAGAACAGTACAAGCAAAAGCAGGGCGCGCACATGTGTGTTTACAGTAGCATGCACATTTAACAGGAAAGGCATAAGTCATATACAAAGAATCTTCTATGGGAGGATGATTATAATTATTATTTGGTGTGACAGAGGTTATCAAATCCTTGTGAAGTTGAAGATAACACAAAGACCGAGTCTTCAGTGTGGTCTCCAGTGTGTCTGCATGCCCACTTCTTCCTAAGTATACGGGTTGTGAATCTGCATCCTTCTCTTTGTGTCTAACCACAAAATTTTGTAAACAAATATATGTGGACGATTGTTTATCTTAAACATTCAAATATTAGATACCAAGAAATCAAAACATTGATAAAGGTATTGCATTGGATATGAAAACGGCCTCGGATAGAATAGGTTTTGGGTTCCATTTGTTAGTTTAACTACAAAGTAATGTATCTGACTTGGTTAATAGCCATTCCTTTGTAATTGAAGAGTTCATAATAAACTCCGATTGTGCAAGGCTGCAATATTGCCAATAAAGCAAAAACAAATTAGTTCAATATTTGTATCAATATTTTGAAAAAAGAGAAGTAGTAGATATTGAGTGAGCTGTGTGCTAGGATAACCGATCTTTACCGCTGGTTTTATCACTGGGTATGTCTGGTATACCGTATAAAGGAGGCTATACGGGCCACAGGTAAGGGAAGGGCACACACCACAGGTAGGAAACAGAGGGCACTCAAGAACTACTTCACATTGCCTGAACGTTAGCTCAAATACAACCGATAACAACACCTTAAAGTTGTTTTGTTGTTTTCGTGCATCAAGACAAATATGGTACAGTATCGATTTGATAACGTAAACGGGTACAAATATTAGCATTAAATGACGGTCAAAACATAAAGCAACTGTATATTTAAGTTCACAGTCTTGGGCTTGTAAAGTTCATATAGAATCGTGATCATACATTCACACAGAAGTATATTTCATCAGATTGAAGAAAAAAACATGACAAGCGGTCTATGGCCTTATCCAAAATATCATCCTTAACACTAGCCGGGTCATTTTGTGTTGTAGATAGTTAATGTTACCTTTTTTACTGTAGGTTGTTCGCGGGCGTCTTAGGAAAGGTCAGGGGCTCAACAACCGGATATCTGTATGTAATCCTTTATGTTTTTAATTTGTCTTCAGTCAAGTGATAAACAATCGGATTTCATATTATCCCTTATTTTTTTTAATTTCACTTCCCTCAGTCACGGGCCTTTAACAGTAAGATGTCCTCATATTATCCCTTTTTATAACTTCACTTAGTAATGCAAAAAGTAAATATCATTTGGCGAAGAAGTTGTGTATATTTCTATTTTCACTAATAGTATAGTATAACGATTTCATAATTAAGGTAAGGTTCGACAATCCCTTAATTGGTTTTTTCGCCAATATCAACACTACATTGATCAAGGTGTTTACCTTATCAGTCAGTGTCAGCAGCAAAACAAAAGATTAACATGCAATGACGATAGGATCATCAACTTAAAATTCCGAAAGTACGATAATATCAACAAATAAAATTCCTATCACAACTGATAGTGAATGTGCGTTTGTTTAACCTACAAAGATTGTCAGGGTTCTTTTGTGAGGAGGTAAGGGTCTGCATTGTTTACAATACCTTAAACAGCATATATATATCTACACTAGATAGCCGTGCGCAAACTGTCGTGACGTCATGAGCAATATAAAGGAGAAGAAGGTTTATTGTACCACTTGGAGAAAACGGTACTTTCAAATTTGACGTCATGACTTGAGTTCCGAGCCATAATTTGATTTGTGACACTAAATTAAAAGTATGGAGATCTTTGAACGTCATAATAGCCAACAGTGACGGTTGGACATTTTCACTTGACGGTTGCATTTAATAATTGATTCAAAATTCACTTATTAAGGAGTAATATATTATTATAATCAGAAATTGACAATGTAGGATTGGGATAATTGAATCCTATGTACTGGTTATTATGGCAAACCATTATTGACTTATCTATTCGTAAATAAGACAATTCCAATTCAATAAAATGTTTGAAATTTGCCCAATAAATTTCCTGAATATTTTGGAATGCGTAATGACAGGTACCACAGGTGTTGCATGTCACTCTTCTTTTTCCGGAATTTTTTATTCTCCGATTTAAAAAAAAATTGTCAGTTTGGCTTTTAAGTGAGAATTCTTAATTCAGCATCAAATACTAATTTCTCAACTACGTTTTAGTTATATATATGTGTATATATATACCTATCTCAAACAATATTTCGTTTTAAATGTAAGTAAACAAACGCAACATTTTATACTTGTAGCAATTTAACTATTGGTTGTTTATATTTGAAACTAAAATTAATTCAAATGATATTGATTTGATCGAGCTTGAAGCTTAATTGGCTATAGTAAAACTAAAGAAGAATCAAATGGTTAAACAATCAGAACCAAAATTCTAAATAAATAGGCAATACCAGGATTCTAGGACACAATACGGGCAAAATACAGATGCAAGTTCGGATGCTCAGAAAAGGTAAGAATTAAGTTTACATGTGACACCATCTAAGCCAGGAATATAAAAATATAATCTGTATGCTGATAACCGTATCAGGCATGGTAAATAACAGTCTATGGGAGGGTCAGCGAGAAACATGTTATATTAAATTCTAACCGCTTGACATAGGTTATAAAGTATGTAAACATCAAACGTCCATATGTAATTATTTTGTTTATTTGTGCGACTTTGAATTAAAAGTTAAACCCTTAATACACAAGCTACTAACCATATCTAACCATTATGCAATTTCGACAATAAGTTCAGTGGTTTGATATTTGAATCCCTATGTTGTTATTACCCATGAACAACATCGAGTGTCCACTCGAAGCGGTGAAGATCAGACTGAAGTCGTGCTGGGATTGATAAATCAAGGTCAAAGTTCACTACAACATGTAATGCCCCGGCTCTTGAGTATTTACCTATATTCTTGAAGGGTGCATTATCGTATAAGCGTTAAATTAGTCTGTATGTGCCGGCCAAAATAGTATCTCTGATCGTGGTCCCTAAATTAAATCATTTGCTCCGACATAGATAATGTATGGATACTCGTCCAGGTTGTAAAATCTGTGTCTCTTTCTGACGACGTGAATAAACAGAACATCACTTTTCCCGGTACAAGTTTCTAATACATGTAGCTGTAATGCAGTAATCAAGCTGATAATACGTGCTGTTCCAAGTGATTTATATAAACTCTCGGCATGAGAGAGGCGGTTTTGACGCAAGCTCATACTTGTTTACGTAGTTGACGTACATTGTATTAAAGTGTTTGTAAGACATGACATGCTATCATCTCATAATTAATATTCCAAGTAGTTAATGGTGGTTAATGTGAAATTTCGTGTTAATATGCGAACTGAAAAAAGTGTTCATGTCACGGTTGTCTTGATGACCTGCTTTCCAGCAACAATATTTCAGTGTTTCCACTTTGTGTAACGCTTGCTACCTACATTCTTTCCTTGATTTGACGACAGCCATCATAGTTGCTGTCAAATGTGTTGCAGAAAATAATTCCAACACAGCTGGTTCGACTATGTTTTAAGGGGATTACGCTGTCTTCTTTTTTCTGTTGCTTTCATATCAATTTGACAACGTAATTCTTTCCTTGCTTGGCATATTTTTCTACATTTATCTTTCAAAATAAAGGTGGTAGACTCTGCTGGTAGATTATTGCTGAGCCTTGAAGACTAATCTGTGTGAGTAGTGGCATGGTTCATAATAATCACTTTACATATTGTTTATTGGAACCAGTACTCTCCTAAATCATATAAATTCATGATTAAGGAGTTTCACGCACCTGTCCCTTTCTCTCTTTTAACAGTCGTTTAGACAATTTGGGTTTCTAACTTTTTGGCTTCTAGCATCACCGATGATTCTTAGAAGGACCAAACAAAGATGATGCAGTGTAATTTATTTTTGACTTACTGTATCTATAAATAGTAACTAAAGGTGCAATCAATGTGTGTGTGTGTGTGTGTGTTACGTTCACCTTCGACACTGAAATGTCTTGTCCGTAATCATTAACATTATTGTCTATTTATCATTGTGTGTTTACACATTTCCCCCCTTGTGTGTTGACACTGTAGTATATTTAGTTCTTCTGTATTAACGTTGGTTCATTTAGACATTTTGTTGACACTGTGGTAAATTTTGTTTGTTAATTCTAAAAGATTAGACATTGTGTGCATGGCACTGGTATATGTTTTGTCGTTGTGTACTGAATATATTTTGCTCTTGTTGTTTTTTAATGTTTTGTCCGTAATCATTAACATTATTGTTTATTTATCATTGTGTGTTTACACATTTCCCCCCTTGTGTGTTGACACTATGGTATGTTTTGTCGTTGTGTGTTGACACTATGGTATACTGTTTGGCCTGTGTCGACACTGGAATAACTTGTTCCTAATCATTAATATTAATATATTTTATAATTGTGTGTATTCTCTATTGTTTTTCCTTTTGTGTTGACGCTATCCTATATTCAATTGTATTTTTTTTAAACTGGTTCATTTTCCCCTGTGTGTTGACACTATGGTATATTTTGCCCTTGTGTTTGGACACTATGGTATATTTTGCCCTTGTGTGTTGACACTATGGTATCTTTTGCCCTTGTGTGTTGACACTATGGTATCTTTTGCCCTTGTGTGTTGACACTATGGTACATTTTGCCCTTGTGTGTTGACACTATGGTATCTTTTGCCCTTGTATGTTGATACTATGGTATATTTTGAACTTGTGTGTTGACACTAAGGTATGTTTGGCCTTGAGTGTTGACACTAAGGTATTTTTGGCTTTGAGTGTTGACACTAAGGTAAGTTCGGCCTTGAGTGTTGACACTAAGGTGTGTTTAGCCTTGAGTGTTGACACTAAGGTATGTTTAGCATTGAGTGTTGACACTAAGGTATGTTTAGCCTTGAGTGTTGACACTAAGGTATGTTTAGCCTTGAGTGTTGACACTAAGGTATGTTTAGCATTGAGTGTTGACACTAAGGTATGTTTAGCCTTGAGTGT
>JAUMHH010037025.1:0-10128 GCA_032359455.1 Chlamys rubida
ATATGTTGACATTGACTCATAATACATATGTTGACAGTGACTCATAATACATATGTTGATATGTTGACAGTGACTCATAATACATATGTTGACAGTGACTCATAATACATATGTTGACAGTGACTCATAGTACATATCTTGATAGTGACTCATAGTACATATCTTGACAATGACTCATAGTATATATGTTGACATTGACTCATAATACATATGTTGACAGTGACTCATAATACATATGTTGATATGTTGACAGTGACTCAGTTCATTTGTTGACAATGACTCATAGTACATATGTTGACAATGACTCATAATACATATGTTGATATGTTGACAGTGACTCATAATACATATGTTGACAGTGACTCATAAAACATGTTGACAGTGACTCAGTACATATCTTGATAGTGACTCATAGTACATATCTTGACAATGACTCATAGTAAATATGTTGACATTGACTCATAATACATATGTTGATATGTTGACAGTGACTTATAATACATATGTTGACAATGACTCATAGTGCATATGTTGACAGTGACTCATAATACATATGTTGACAGTGACTCAGTACATATGTTGACAGTGACTCAGTACATATGTTGACAGTGACTTAAAATACAGTGACTCAGTACATAAGTTGACAGTGACTCAAAGTACATATTTTGACAGTGACTTAAAGTACATATTTTGACAGTGACTTAAAGTACATATTTTGACAGTGACTCAAAGTACATATTTTGACAGTGATCTGTACATAATGACCCTTTCACAACAAAGTTTTAACATTGACTCACTTTGGTTCATGTTGCGTTATATTGGTGAACATTAGATGCTACTAGATTTCTAACACTGACAGTGACAACAATAGATATTGTCTGATTAGATGTAACCCTAGATAGTACCATGTTGTGTGGAAGTCATTCCTTGTCTGAACGTACATGTGTTCATTGTACAATTGATGCACCTGTGTCCAGTGTGTCTCTTGCACATGATGTTACTGCTAAGGAAATATGTATATGCTATGGAGAGGGGAAGGGGGGATGCTTCACATTGTATTGCCTATCATGTTTGTCATAGTCTCGTAGCACTATAACCACAGGTTTGGAAACTGATTGGCACTTCAAACATTCCTTCATCACCAAATTTGCAGATTTTCTACTTGTACCTGGTACATTTATATGCGAAGTCTGAAAACACCTTAATCAAATTGTAACAAATTGTAACAAATTTACATATTCTTTTAAACCCAAAGCATAACAAAATTCTTGTTTCTTTAAAATTTTGACTTTTTCACTTTAAGTTCAGTTTTATTCAAACATTTTAACATGGATTTTTGTCTTAAGCATTCTAAATAGATTATGAATTTGAAGACATCTGGGTTTTTTTAGCTTTCTCAAGTATTTTATTTATGATACTCTTCATTCTGAAAAAAATTCCAGAGGTCTCAATTTATGGGGATGAGGGTTACTATAGAAATCTGGGTCGGTTAAAATAATTGCAGAGTGAAAAATGATTTATAAGGCACTAAATGTTGTAATTGGCATGTATAAAGCCAGACATAACTCCAGGTCTAGTGATAACAATAACCGGGAGTCAATGCTAAAGGGTCAGATCAATTTTTCAGAGAGAAAAAAGGGAGCCTATATTCTGTTATGTATAAATGACAATATTTCCATCTCAATTCATATCAAAATTTTGAATTTGTTACAAGCAGGAAATGTTTTACTTATTTGAATTCATGAAGAGTGTTTTATTTTTAATTGGAAGATTAATGTAAATTATGAAAATAAGCTGATTCATATAAGGTATCGACAACAAGACAAAGTCGGAGAAATTCTAATAACGAAAATTGATGAGAATATTTATTGTGTTTAGTGCCCGTAGCTCAGAGAAGTGGTCCAATTTATTATGAACCGGGAGAGGAAGACCAAGACTCTGAGGAAGATGAAGTTCTCGACTTCACAACACCTAAACATCTAGGTCATCCAGGTCAGAAGGATGTTTGCATGACAGGAGAATCTCATTGTATCGGCTTTTTCCCGATTTAAATTTTCGGCTTTCCTCCACCTTTCCACCCTTGATTAATTTACGGTAGTTGTCAGTTGTGTTTTTGTTTCTCTTTTGTTTTAATGCACTGCTTTCGTTGTCAGTGAATGAGTAGATTTCATTAACCCTCACTGTTATAGGTGCGGGGAGTGATCACGAGCGTAGGTGTTCGTCTTCTGTGTTGATGCGTTAACTCCCTCAGTTCCTAATTCAGTGCCATTTTTCAAACGGTTTTTACTGATTGCTGATTATTAGATCGGTGAGAGTGTTTTTATTGATTTAGGGTAAAAAGCCAAGGTTATTTTCATACTCTGTATCAATTCCACAACAACACTGTGTATCGGTGTTAGATACAATACAGGCTTAACATCAGCCCCATCATGCTCAGTGTTACAAATAAAGGACATAACCGGGGGTATCAGTAATATAATGGCACGTCTGACAGAACATTCAGGAAAATACAATATTTCAATACATTACAAAACAAAAAACAAAAACAAACAATAAAACAACACTTTTAGAAATTGACTATAATTTTTGTATATATTATGATTTTAGTGGTGACTAGGGGGTTTACTCATCAGAAACTGTCTTTGAAATGCAATTGTAGCTCTGATTGATATTTGAAGGATTTACCTGAGAAAGAGGTTAAATTGTTGTTTCTGTTGAATTCATATTTATTAGTGCATAAGTAAAAATATTTGTTGAACAGTATTTTAAATGAAAGATTTAATGATTGATCCCTGCATTACTGATTATCAACAATAAATGTCTGAAAAGAAATAATGGTGATGACCATTGTATGATGGACAATGTATGGTCAGGTCTAAATTGGGAGTTGGGAGTCACAGATGAATTGGCTGTGTGTTAGCTCATCAAATAACTTTAAAATATGGCTATTTTTGCCAATTAAGTTCCTTATTTCTATGTCGAAAACAATGTGTAAGATCACTATTGGAAGATGAAAAATAGTTTGAACTCTGAAATAATTGAATAGCCTCTTTTTCAAGAAAAAGCACAGATATTATTTCAAACTCAAATGTTCTTTTATGGTGATGTTTTTCATTATTCTCAAATAAAGAAGACCACCAAAATGACTTCGGTTTCATGACATATCAAAACCAAGATGTTTTCTCTGGCTTTCATTTCCCATAGGGAAAGTATTGCTAAAATTATGGTAAAAAACTTTCACTGAGCTAATGTGGACAATTTGTGAAACCAAGGCAAGACCCCAACTGTCTTCTTCCTGAAGATATTGATGTTTTTCACAATCATCAATACACCTCACATGTGACATTGAGAACATTCTTAATTCCGTCTTCTGTGGTATTGCATTGTTATCTTGGTTTTTTCTGGTAGATACCAGCCGCCCAATGAGTGTGAATCGCATCAATATTAGTAGGAAATATAATGGATAGAATCTCTGAAGATGGCTGTTGGGTGTTTGTAATGTATGAAAGGTCAAGGTCATTGATTTTTGGTATGGTGTGTAACTTTTATTTCATTTTACACCAGTATTATTTTAATTTTCATTTAATTTATTTTCTGTACATTTTGTGTTGTACATGTACTGTGACTTCAAGTGCTGTGAGCTTGTACCAAAACTCTTCAAATTTCTTATGAAATAGATTTATCTCCCTTTACTTCATACATTTAACCCCTTAGTACATTTACATATTTATGATGAAATGCAATTATTTTGACTCACTAAAACAGAAATATACATATATTTGTTTCAAAATATAGAAATGGTTTCCTCAGAGAGATCAATTATTTCTTCAATATTTTCCTAAGGCTGAGCATCTGATCATAACATCATAGATTTTGGTTTAAATCGAACAACAGGTTATAAAATTGTTCTTATCACCCGAGATCTGGGTGTGGTACCTACCATAGGTAGGACCACTGTTTATATCACCTGAGATCTGGGTGTGGTACCTACCATAGATAGACTACTGTTTATATCACCTGAGATCTAGGTGTAGTACCTACCATAGGTAGACTACTGTTTATGTCACCTGAGATCTGGGTGTGGTTACCTACCATAGGTAGGACAACTGTTTATATCACCTGAGATCTGGGTGTGGTACCTACCATAGGTAGACTACTGTTTATATCACCTGAGATCTGGGTGTGGTTACCTACCATAGGTAGAACAACTGTTTATATCACCTGAGATCTGGGTGTGGTTACCTACCTTAGGTAGAACAACTAAGATCTTGATTTGATTCTAAACACAGACTGGAAAACTGTTCATATTCCTTAGATCTGGGGTTTAATTCAACTATAGGTTGAGCAACTTTTCATAGCACCCAAAACCAAGGTTTATGATAGTGATACACTGCTGACGTTCAGAGGCTGAAGGTAGATGCAAAAATAGAGGAAGTTGGAAAATATTTACTCCAGAATCCAGCAAGCCATTTGCAAATTGTGTAAATGTTTGAATATTGCCTGAAAATATTGGCCATTTCAATACAACATTCTTGGTAAAAGGCTAAACAACAGGAATCATTGTTGGAGTAAATCCTCACAAACATCCAAAGACAATCATTATTCTGGTAATCAAATCACAAAATATATTCTTATAGGGCAAAAAATTCAACCTGTCCTTCATATGGTAGATTGACCCCCAAAAAGGAAATGATAAAATCTTTGATAAATGATATCAGGTAGGTAAACATATGTTCAGGAATGTCCATGTAATATGCTATTATTTTCAAATAACATTGAACAATAATATACCTCTCGCATAAGGCAAGTCAATTTTATTGATATTTTATATATGTAATGAATGGAATAATTTTGAATTGACAATTTGTTTGATGCAAACAATTCCAAAATATGATGATCAGTGATGATATTTTCCTACAATGTAACATAAATTTGTTCTCATGTCAGCCATATTTGTTTCTTTGCAGAAAACACAGAATCCCAGGGAGCTGAGGGAGCCGAGGGTTCAGCAACGTAGGTAACACAGACCCTAAAGTAATTTAAACAGTGTACTGTTGTTGTTTCGTGGCTATTAAGGAATGTTCATGAAACTGGGGTCAGTTTTTAAAACTCTTCCCAAAACAGCAATCAAACAAAAGATTTGTTACTAAAGAGACCTGTATGTTCATTGGAAAACAGCTAACCATTCAACCCTCCCTGGAAAAAGTTTCCAAAGAAATATGAGAAATTATTGTGCATGGAACATTTTATTGAGAAAGAGAACAGAAAAGAATAGCTAAAATTATTCATTACCTTTACTATAGTGCATAAGGTATCAATTTGATATATTGTGTTTGTTATAATGCATTCAGCTTGAACCAAAAGTGGAGACAGCAATAAATCAATATGTCTTTGGAGGACGGTCAATTCTATTTCTTTTCATATTTCTGATTAATTCCTGTAAATTACAAGAGTTATTTTCCTTTGTAGACTATACATGAAGAAAGAGATTCACACAAAGACTGTGTTGAAGGACGGACAGGAACAGACGTTTGTCACTGAGGAGTCGCGTATCCAACAGGACAACGAACCCCCAGAGGAGCTCCGTGACAGTATGAAACAAATCATTGACCAGTTCATGGAACACGGAGGAGAAAAGGAGCCTACCTCCAAAGCCCTTGAGCACGACGTGTAATAACTCATTTTAAAGAACATTGAACAGTCATAGGAGATCAAAGTTCCATTAAATCATATACATAAGGCTTATCTTTTCGCAAATTACATTTATGCCTGGTTTGCATTTTCGCACACAGATGACTTTTGTTATTAAAGCTTATGTTATCAGTTTTTACGATAAATTGTGCAGATTGGATTTTGAAACGATTTTTATATAATGTACGAAACATGTACATTATGTTACTTTGAAGAGTTTTTCCTGAAATGAATTGTTTTTTTCTTAAAACGAAAAAAATAAATCAAATGTTAGTTTTAGTCAATATTCTTGGCCCCTATAGAATACGATTTTGCTTGTTAAATAATAAGATATGACAATGTATCTTTGCTTTATAGTATCAGTTTTAACTGCATAAACTCCAAAGAGGGACTGTTGGTTCAGAGAAAAAACTTGTAAAAGAAATGGAACAAAGTTCTAATTATAAAATAGGAATAAATTTCTAACTTGAATGTCAAGGATTTTCACTCCTAGTTTAAATAAATGAGGTCCCACTGTATATGGGCCTTCTGAGATCTGATATGGCAGTACGGAGAAGATTATCATAGATCTGTATATTTTCTAATTTCATTAATTCACCATGCTTCAAGATCGGTATTAACTTGTTAATAATGTTGTAGAATACTACTGTTTGCATGAACTGTTGCAGTACTTATGTACTTATATCATATATATACAGTTTTGGAAATGTAATTGGAGCCTTGCTGTCCATAATTAGCTCCTCTGTTTTGTAATGTTTATCAAAGATTTACATATTTTGTTGACAATGAATGCGTAGCTTCGTTGGTAACTTATCTCTACATTTATGTACAGGTCTTCATTCGTTTCTTGTTTTTTCATTCCCATTTCCTGTTTACCTTATTAAGGAAATTCATTTTTTTTTGTTTTATGTTTTATGTGTATTCAAGAAATGGAAACAAGACTATTTTGTCATGAAACTTATACAGACTTACCATTGATTAACCACCATTTAGTAAAGGACCCCAATCAAACAAACCATGTGCTTTCAGAGACAACATAGGGAAATCTACTTGTCCTTCTTCCAAAGACACATGGATTTCATTGTATACAAGGATGGATACCAAACACTGACTTACCCAAAAGAAAGTGTATAGATGGTTGGGGAACTTTCCCCAATCACGTTACTCGTCTCCGAGACTATTAAACAACCCGTCAACAGTCTTGTGCACTGGACTGGAACTGGCCCTCCAGTTCCACTGCACAATTCTGGCAAAGTAGTTAACATTGTAAAATTTGAATGATTGAACTTTCAAATTGATGTGATTATATGAATTTTTAAGTAATTCAACTTCAAAATTTATGGTTGTGTGCAAGTGTGCCAGGGGAGACAACTTGATCATGAAGGGAGATAAATATGTGAAAAGAAAACAAGATCTGAGGTAGAATGTGCATGAATTTATTTCAAATCAGAAGTTTCAGAATGAAAAGTAGCAATCATTAATTGGTTAATCAGTTTTGATTGAATCTTTTCTTGTGTACTGTTTCTTTGTGTGGCATGCTCACTTTGTACTTAGATCAAATTTAACTTACTACTTATAATGATTGATTAATATATAAACAAAAATTACATTTTTTTTCTAGAGAAACAACTGCTCTAGTATGGTACATATTAATTATTGTATTTATAAGATGCAAAGTCTGTTATTCCTTACAAATTGTATATTTAACATCTGGTATTTTTCCTGTGAAAAGAACACATGACTTAGATAATAGGTTTGGAAACTTCAATGAGAAAATGTGAAGGGATTATCTTGTTTAATCCTAATTGATATAATTCCAGACTTTGCATCTTTTCTTTTGAGACATATGACATATTTAAATTGAGGAGAAATGAAAGATGATGAAACGTTTAAAGGGAGCTGATTTTTATGATTGATTTGTACACTCCCTCCTGATGATTGTGTAATAGATACCTATATATTTGTGCATCTCTCTGACTACCCTCTGTAGGTCCATGTTTGTACCCTTGTATAGCCGCATATTTGAAATAAAAGCTTCATTACACATAGTCGTTTGTTCTTGTTCTGTTTTCATCAGAAGTCAGACCCTGATTCACCAACAATAATATGCTTTTTTCAACAAAATTGCTTGAATGTTACTGAATTACAATTGTAGATTTTCCCACAACGTTTTGGAAAAAAAATGAAAAGTTTATATTTTCATCATTTATGACAATTTTACAGTACCTGTGATTGAAATTTACTTTTTATTTTTTATTTGGGGAAAATGCAATCTTCAAATCTGATATTTTTATCAATGTGAACAGAAATGGTTATGATAAAATTGGTGGTCTTATTCATCAAATGAACACATTAATATCAACACCATTTTCGAAGAAACTCAACACAAGAAACTGAAGTTCTTGGAACAGCAAAAGTCTGTGTTGACACAATCAGACAGGTGACATCATACAGTGATCACCTGACCAATTGACATTATAGTCTCGGACAGAACATGCATTCCATTCGCTATGCAATGCAATTTGAGGATACAGAGCAAATGTTCTTTATTGTGGAGGTTGAATATTAGAAAATACTTCAGAATTATGTACATGACCTGAAATCAAACATTCATTGTTATCATGTGTGTACAATTATTCACAAATGTTACCATTAACAAGAAACTGAATGATACGTAAGCATGGAATTGCCTTCAGTTGGCATTCAGAGGCAATATGAATGCCAGCTGGACAAAGCCAATTCAACAAAGCACTAGCACTTTATTTGTCCTGTTGGCATTCATAACTGTCTATGAATGCCAATGAATGCCAACTAGAAACAGTTTACTGTTTTTGGAATCTGTAGATCATAGAAAATTCACACTCCCGGGGGTCAGTGGATAAATTAGTGTCTGGAATGCTGCGTGATTTGTCTGTTATCTGGGTTTTTACGTTCTCCCAACAGTCAAGGTCATATCAAGATGGTGTCGACGGATGATTGGGCCTCTTTAACGTGCTTTCTCACTGAAATGACCTAACCGGGACACGATAGCATGACACTCCACCCGGTCACATTATACTGGCAATAGATCAACCAGTCCTTACTGTCACCTTTTTAACACTGACATATCAAGCAAAGGACATTGCCGACATGAGAGACTTTGGTTTGTCCGGTCAGAGACAGAATCCAATGCTCACCACCAAGGCATTGCAATAGGTAACAACAGGTACAGTGTGTATTCTTTTCTCAATCCCCAACCAATTCAACCTGTAGGGTTGGCACTGCTGCGTGTAGGAAGTAATTGGTTTCCTGTGATAGGAGTCGAATACTGTCAGACAGTTTGACGACAATTCAGAATATACGCTTCTGGCGTATATATAACTATTTTTTTTATTTTGTTGTTACGTTCGTCTTTATATGACAACTATATCCATTTCGGAAATAACACAAAATTGACGGGATCTGTGATCACCGATTTCAGTTATAAATCGAAAGACTGCAAAAGTGGACATTTTTGCGTGTGGACATTTTCGCGTTTGTGATTCTTTGAACTGATCAATATGAGAATTTTCGCGTTGACAATGGTTCTGAAATCTATTTATCTATATATCTTTATATGTAATATTCGCGTTTGGATACTTTCGCGTTCATTTTTTCAACGCAATCATTTCCACACCGCGAAAATTTCCACTTTAACAGTATATAACTTGATGACATGCCGCCGTTTTAATAGCGTTTTTGGCTTAATCTGCTTATCAAAAGTCCCAATATCCTTCATTGTTTTGTTTTTTTCCTTCGGGTACTTTTCATCCACCAGCAAACCATGGCTCGTCCTTAATGAACAAAGCTGTTAATAGGACGTAAAGCGCAAACAAACCAAACCATTGTCCTTTCACAAAAGAAAAAAATGTCTACGTCATATCAGGTCTGGACAACGTATTCTAATGCAAGTACGTTTATATTTTATCAGCTGTTAGTGGTCTCGTTTCAAGCATGAATTTCGTGCTCATAACAACTTTCTTGTAACTAGCTGAAAGCATGCGACACATTGGAAAAAGTAAAGTCTAGACAATTAAAACGTCATTCGGTTTACAAGTCTCTCCTTTGTTTCTCCTTATATTTTGAAAAGTGTGAAAATTTAATAATTTATCACCGACGCAAGAAATTGGAATCAAACACAGAAAATTAATTGTAATATCTTTATTCGGGTAAAGTGCAAAAGTTCTAATATGGCTACCTTCATCTTGTATGTTTAAAACGCACGCCCAGCATCACTGCAATCAGATTCGTGTGAAATGGATTATCGATCACAAAGTATGATTTAACTGACACGTAAAGAAAAAAAGCACGGTAAATAGGAGGCATACAGTTTATTTGAATCGCAAAACCTTAGGGGATTTTGTTGGTCTCAAATATTACTCAGTTGTGTGAGTTTGAGGTAAAATGCACAAGTTCCAG
>JAUMHH010037036.1:0-10127 GCA_032359455.1 Chlamys rubida
CCTTGACCATTGTTTTGCTTTTTACATAAAATGGACAATATATCAAGACTAATGAACAAAATGTGGTGTAAAGAAACGCAAAATAAAATGAAACCTATAAAACAGTTACGAACAACAGCGTACTGAACAAAGGCAAACATAAATCAATTAGAAATTCCATAAGGTTAATTGAATACACCCAATAACATGTATCCCCTTATTATGATTTTTAAGTTTTTGTAACGAACCTACATCAGGCAAAACATTCAAAATTACAAAAATAGTTATTTAAATGCTTGTACAGATTCTTTGTTTATTAAATTATATTTTTACAAAGCGACAAACAGAGAAACAGTCTGAATCGATGATTGAAAAACAAGTATGTAATACTCTCCAGAATCAGCCAGTCTCTAGTTTTTTAAGCAGGGCTGTACACTGGTACCTGGTAAGTGGTTGCCCATTGTAGTGGACAAATAATTGTAGCACTGCTGAGGCGGGACGCATTCTTAAGTAACTATGAATGGCTTGTACTGGGCAGACTGTTTGATCCCTTGCTTTTGTAATAACTAAAGAATGGGAAAGACCTCTTTGATCGGTTTTGGATTTACGTATACATACCTTAAGCCCCCTGTTGTTGACAATTGAATATCTCCTATCCTGAGGGGCCTATGAGAAAAGTCACGCACAGACATTGTTGTGAATCCCCCCACCCTTAAAAAATGCTAAACTAAAAGCGGCCGTGAACAGTGTAGCCTCGTTATGAAATCAACATATTGAGGGGAGGGCTGACATCAGTCTCTGTACAGGTGGGAGTGTGATCGGGGCTCTGATATCCGTTCGTTTATCTTCCCTTCTCACCCTTTCTCAGAGTTTACATACCATGAAACTTTTCGAACATGTACTATCAACTGCCCCCTGATGTTATAAAAATAGCTCATGGCACTAACATATGTAGTGATTGTAGAGGCAGCGCGGTTGTTTAATGACATGAAAGCTATAATAATTAGTGCGTTGAGACACCGGTATCGTCCATTCCTGGGAAAGTCCATATTGGTAACCGGTCCTGATACATTTAAAGTTGTTTGTATGCATTGTGATAGGTGGCTCTGGTACTTTGTGCTATATAATTTTCTAAGAGTCGATCTACTTCAGATTCTAAAGCTGTCACACCAAGAGGGGTATCTGCTCTGGCTGCAGCCCTGCCTATTGTGTCAGGCGCCTGACTTTTTCCAACTGGCAACGAGAAAAAAGAATCAGCGATTGTGTGTAGGGAGCCTGCTTTCAAGATGATATTGTTTTTTTCGGCAAATTACCACCAACAGCCGAACAAGCACCATAACTAGCGGATCCTTTGTCGACTGATTATTTTTAATTGTACATACAGCTTGATTGTGGAAAAGACCTTCTTGTTCCCTCAAGTCTTTACCGAAGATGTATAATGCGGTCACTTCTGGAAATAGTTCAAAGAATGTAATATTCCTTAGGATAGGTGTCTGTTTGCAGTCATTAGGCCAGGGTTCGTATGCCCATTGCCCTTTGCAATACATACCACAACCCTTGTTGCTCCTCCTCGCACTGTATACATATAGTTTTAGGGATTCATTTGATGTCCAAAACCAATAGGACATGACAGTAACTCTGTTTTTTTCTTGAAGAAAATCTAACCATTTCTGTAGATCCCCCTTCATGTCAGCTGTCACTTTAAGTCTGTGGTGTGTTATTTACACCCATGGTAGCATCGAAAAGCCGTCTACAAAAGACCCTTCCAGGCCTGACTGCCTGGCAGGCGAAATTCAACAAGCCAATTAATGCTTATTATGCAGTCGATGTAACTTTCATAGCAGCCATAGTTTCAATTATCTGAGTTTTTATCTATCAGAAAGCCACAAAACCATGTTTATGGTGTCAAATTCCATGTCTAGAAAGGTTAGCACTGTACAAGGGCCTTCTGTCTATCCTCAGCGAGGGGAACACCCAGTGATGTGCATGTGTGCTGAAACGAAATCATTGTATCATTACACTGAGTTGTACCCGGTGTATCCCCTGAACAAAACATCATCAAGGTAATATATCAAAGCTGGGATAGGGCAGTGTATTCCCGTCTGATTTTCCCGAACAACTCATTAAAAAAATGTAGCAAATTTTTCAAATAATGCGCAGCTAATACTCACCACCATAGGCAGACATTTGTCAAAATAGAATAAACACCCGTTTTGAAAACCGAGAAGATCAAACTCGCTAGGCTAGACTTAATATCTTATTTACTAAGCAGTGAACCTGGACAAAGAGTTCTGATAATTTCTATAACATCATCTACACTAACATATTATACTGAACAGGCAGCTTCACCTCTGGATAAGATAGGTGATGGATAACTCTGTAGTCGCCATCCTTTTTAGGCACTAAGCCTAACGGAGATACCCGTAGGACCCCGGCCTGTAATTCTTTGTGGATCCCCCCCCCCCCCCTCCCTCCAAAACAAATGTCTGGGGATACAAGGACACTGTTGAGATTCTTTTCTTGGCGTTTGTAGGTACACGTGGTCCATGCTATTGAAGTGAAAACCCTGACAGAAAGCCATCTAACAGTTCTGTCCCTGTGTTTTTTGTTTGGTTTTGTAGATATTTAAGCTGACAGTCTTTGACTTTGTACGTTAACAGGGGTATGTCCCAATGCATATAATGACCTACTTCTTGCTAGTGCTACACTGGAATTTCGGGTGTCGCCCATCGCATGCTGCACATGCATGGCTGAACCTGCAGTTGGAGCCAGAAGAGCAGTGTCCCTTGTTATATCCAAAACATTCTTTTGGCTGGGGGTTACGAAAAGAGTTGGTAAGAGTTCTAGAATGTGGAGACCTCCCTTTGTGTAGCGGTGTGTGAGTGTGTGTGTGTGTGTGTGATGGTGTGATAACATATACGGACGATACACGTCCCCTGTTTCTGTTCACAACGACCCTGCTATGGTTATTCTGTGAACTCTTATTGCTATATACCCCTATATTGCTCTAACGTGTTGGCATCTGTAATATTGATATAACCAGATGTAATTTCCTACTTTCCTTTTGCTTATGTAATTCATTAATATATCTAAAACGGGTTTTAAGTGGAATGTTTTTTAATCGTATGTTCATGACCTGGAACTATTTTTGGGTTTGTGTTTTTCGAATTTGAAGTAATGTAGGTCAACATACTACATACATGATAGTGATATGCATTGAACCTTTGTATACTTTTAAATATCGATGTACGTTTAAAAGTGTATGTTCGTGACATGGATCTATTTCTAAACCTTGTGTATTTTGTATTGGGTAATTTTATTTTCCTGTAGTCATGACAGCGGTATTTTCCATTCCTTTGTTTAGTTTTTTTAATATCTGAATTTGTTTGTTATAGCTTATGATGGCATTTCTGATAAGTCTGCTGGGTGTCTTTGGCAGTATGTTTCAGTGAGGTAGCTCTATTAAGTTGGCGTCAGTTCCGCGCTATCACAAGAAGACAAACACGGACATATCGCAGCCTCCCAAAACACACACGCATACACTACACGCATACATCTTGCACACAGGGGAGACCGTCCTTAAATTACCATAGCTATTGATTGGAGGTTAAACAATACTAAACCAAACCAAACCAAAGTTGTGAAGGAAATTACTTTGTACGGTTAATGTTATTTTGTTTTTATTCACCGAACGAAAGTCACGTACTCTAATTGGGTCTTATGTTTCTTTGATCTTTATCGAAACCGAAGCTTGAGTTTTTTCATATATCTTTTTACTCTATTCTTGGTTAAATGCTGCATAGCTGTACTTGAATTAATCATTATTTATCCAACTTAAATATTTAGCATTCCACACGAAAATATATTAACCCCTCTCCCCTCACCTAAAAAAACACTTACAAGTATTGATAACTTATTCTTGTGAACAGAGAAGTTGTATGCAAAAAAAGCATATACCCGGTCGGGCGGTGATTCAAATGATAAATGATATTGATATATGAAATAGAACATCCCTCGGCAAAGTGCAATCAGTATCAATGATAAAACATGGGACTTTGTTAAGACAAAATATTCACAACCAATCGAAGTGACGTTTATAGTTCGTTGAATATGTCAATTACCTCTTTGGAGGCGTCGTGTTTTACAAATCATAGCGTCACACCACCATAAATCATGTGAGACTGTTTTCAACCGAACAATATAAAAAATGCATTTCGTGTTAACAAAATATTTCTACTATTTCAAACAACTTCATATCTTCAAAACTTATATCATATACTGTCTTGTTGGAATTACCCAATATAAGAAAAAAAAGTCAAAATTTACACTTCGTATATTTTAGTTTCATAACAACACTAAACATAATTTAAAATGGATGCCGATAGTTTAGTTTAAGGTATTTAAAAACAAAACTTAAGTATTTAACACTAAAGAATCCTTCAAATTATCGTTAATTATTCACAATTATGAGGTAGATAAATAAAAATTAATAATTATTTAAACTGTCAAAGCCAGAAAAGTTTACCGTTATGCTGCCGCGCAGTTCTTCTGAGGTACATCAATAGATTAAACTAGTCTGACTTGTATCATCCACCAGGTGGCGCGTATAGAGTATTTGAATTCGTCATGACATATTCCGATGATGCTGTGTATGATATATATAGATAGTTTCAGAATAACATTATTTTTATTCCGATCAGACAGTAGAACAGGGTCCGTATTCATGAAACCGTTTTCGTGCTCAGTTATGGATTCTGTGCTCAAACCAATTTTCTTGAAAGACGGTTAAATCATGTCAAACGATCAAAAAGTCAAATGGAAATATTGAAAAAAGATTTCGGCTTTAAGTCTCTTCAAATGTTTTGGAAATCATGGACAAATGAGATTTTGTTATTAATTTATCAACGGAACAAGAAATTAGGCTTGCGCACAAAATCCATGCTTGAGCACGAGAACGGTTACATGAATACGGGCCAAGATATTAAGTACGCCAACTTCATCCTGAAGTTAAAATACATGTACCACTCGGGTTCCGGATGAGGCTTATCAATTATGTCACAGCTGGACGGAGCTCTGGAATTTAAAACATATAGCTCCTCGCTGTGAATGAAGTAATGAGAGTTTCTCCGGTATGTTGGAAAAAAAGTTATTTCGCCTTCCGGGGACAGCAACAATTAATTGTAAGCAAGATAACACAGCGGGGCTTTAAAACACTTGTATACATATGTGTTTTGTATGAAACGGGACACATCAGATAACGAAATTATCATATTGCCGAGTCTAAACTTACTAAAATGCACACGTGCAATCCTATTGAGGAGCACCGTGTATCTTGAAAGTCTTTATATTTGGCATTATCTAAACAAGGGAAGAAGTATAACCAATCGGTTTTCACCTCCACGTACTGTAACAGCCAGGTAGGTTTTCACCAGGTAATTCTATGTACCTTTAAATATTCGGGTTTTTGCGGTCTCCGGCTTAAACATATGTGTTACGTCACAGAACTGCAAAATGTTTCATGTAGTCCATAGTCATGTTAAAAATTGCAACGTTTTTACTGAATTACTGTAATAATAGATACTATCAATTCTGTATCTGTCTTTGCAATAACGAATCACGGCTTTATAACACCGACAATAGCATTCGAAGTGAACAAATTCATTTTTTTGTGTATCAGGTTTCGTTTTGTTTACAAATATATCTTTAGGAAAGAGCAAGGCCGAGAGACAGTCTATACCAACACTATATATATCATAGCAAAATTGAAGGCATGCAGCTAGCTATTTGATTAGTCTCAGGTAAAAAACCTGGTCAATAGTTCCGCTTATACCTGTCCTTTGAAGTATACAGAGGAGCGACACCCGACTTCAAAGCCAGTCCATTATACCGTAACACCACCTTGAGAGACTTTGTTGTACATCAAAGGATCAAATTAGTCTTCTTGTCTAATCCACAAGGTGGCGTACACTGAGCCTTTGCTTTTGCTATGACATATTAAAGGGGCGTAATTGGTCATAATCCCTAGAGTATCGAGGACGAGGAAGGAAAAGCTGATCAAAGTGTCCGAATTATATTATAATATTATATAAAAACTCGTATCAAATCCTCTATATAACTCCAACACAATGCCTCCAGAAAAGTAGCAGTAAGTGATATGTAACTCATTAACAATTTAAGATTTAGCTAGAAATATTTTAAATCATTATACACAATGGATTCAATTTAGTGGAAATCAGATCAGGGTGACACCCGTTAGATGTCCTCGATGAACATCAATTGAGCTAAATTTAAGTAGAGAGTGTTGATCGATAGGATCTATAATAAGCAAGATTGCATCTATCATCTATCATGTATTTTAATTGTGTTGTTTGCGTCTTTGGAACGAGTGACAGCTGCATGTAATTACCCTTAGGTATGTGATAAGCGGTATAACATTGTAAAGTATAGTTAGTTACATATTTGGTCTAGTTATTATTCAAATTGCAACATTTTTAGAGAGAAAAAATCAGGATTGCAAATCATAGCTCATCGCAATAGTTTAAGAGTATGTGGTGACTCGGGAATGTACCGATAGAACGTTTACATGTGCTATACTCAATTTAGATTATAGATCTATGTCCCACTGCAGGCAAAAATCTAAAGAATGCCACATTTGTCCACATGATAATCTTCCCTTAATTGTTTTTTTTTTTTTATAAAACTGTAACTCAAGTAGGCCAGGGTACTACCGTTTACTATGTAGATCAGTGGGTTAAGGCGACAGTTTAACGGTCGAAGTCAAAAGCTGAATTCCTGGGCCCGTATTCATGAACCTGTTTTCATGCTCAAGCCTGAATTTTGTGTTCAAGCCTGATGTTTTATTCCGGTTATAACTAAATAATAAAATCTTATTTTGTCAATGATTTGGAAAAATTTGAAGAAACTTAAAGCCGAATACTACTTTCAATGTTTTCATTTTACTTTTTGATCGTTTGACATCATTTAGGTGAGTTACAACAGAGAAGGTTTCGGCACACAATCCATGCTTGAGCATGATAAACAGTTTCATGAATATGGGCCCAGGTTTATCCCTTTGATTTACATTCAAAAACTGTTTTACTTTTGTAGAATCCACATATATTCTATATCGTATTGTTATGATTTTCAATTATTTCCAGCGAGGATGTTTTCATGAAGTGTTTAATATCTCTTTCAGTTGTAATAAGCAAACTCACTCGCGGGCATATCACATATGTTACAAACAACAGCCATGTTGATAAATGGAAATTACCCTTTCTATCAAATTAATATTCAGTATTTTGAGTATTGTAATATAGTTATATATATATATATACTAATACGTCAGCATTTTGTAATGTTTCTAAATAATGTATAATAAATTACTTTGAGAAGTCTCCAAAGGGAAAATATATTTATCAAATCTCATAGAATGTTATTAATTGAAAATTTTTGGACTTGTCCTTCATTACATCAAATACTGTGTGTGCAGCAAATCAAAAAGACACGACATATAATTAACACATTTTACACTCAACATGACAAAGAAGTGCAGGAAGCGGAACATATCCTACGAGAAACATTCTATGAAAGGTTCAATAAGCATGGTTTAAGTGTAAACTTATAACGTCAGAAGCGATGACTGTTGATAAAGCTTAAATTGTGTTTATTACAAACAGGTCTGTTAAAAAAGTGTTCCTATAAAAGTGTTTCTTGTGATTGCTGTATGTAACAGTGTGGTAAACTCTGGCAAATGTCTATTAGTCCTCGGTGATGGTCGAAGCCCTCTTGCTGAAATTTACTAGCAGATTCACATAAAATACTGTTTTTTAGCCCGAAGTTGAACATTTGAATTTGTTTAAAGGGTTTTATCTTATAGGATTCAGGAAGAAAGTAGTGAAAGCACGCATTGCGTCCTCTACACGCACATCAATAAAATGTAAAATGTTTTGTGACATCCTTCACTTGTAGCTGGGCTTAAGATGTTTCGGAACATTTTAGACACGGCGGTTTGTATTAAATGTCCTTTCGTGCTACTGATGAGTACGAAATGGACGAAAAAGCAATATAGTGTAGTTACATTTTTAATTTGTTTGGATTTTTGCATGTAGAATAATAATATTTTTACATAGAAGCTTCATTTCTTAGTATTTCAAGTCATTAGTTTCATTGTTGTTATGGATCCTAATACTTTGACGATATCACACCATCTGCTGCACCAATTGCAATATTTCTCTTCACTTATCACTGCCTTTTATTACATAGCGCCTTGCTTGGCAATACCTCACTAATGTTGAGCGTTCTCCGAGGTGAGGAAGGCAATGGGTTCTGTCCCCGGGCCGGGACATACCAAAGTCCTTAAAAATGATAGTTATTCCCTGGAATTACAACAACTGGTTCACCCGTTGCAAGTATAATGTGACCGGATGTCATTAATTAAGGAGACAGATTTATTTAAATATTTAAATATTTTTTTCTGAATCCTGTATTAACTTATGTATATTATGTATGACATGAAAATAAATGAAATAAAACATAGTTTAAACTAAAGTCGGCATCAGTTCCGCGCTATCAAAAGATACAAGAGACATACCCTGTCTCCAGCACCCATACACGCTTACACAACACACATGGAGGCACGTCCTTAAATGACCTTAACCGTTGATAGGACGTTAAATGTTATGAAACCAAACCTTGAGACCGCACTATGTGTAGCACACCGACTCTTTACTTGTTCAAAAGATATTTTAAAAGCATGCATTGTTGTTAGCGAAATACATAACAAAAGCGCCGGATATTACACGAAATAATCACGATAAACGATATTCAGTTCAACTTGAGGCGTCTCTGTGTATTAAAACATCGACTATTTACTTTATGAAAAGAATACACAGTTTTACTAATGGCTAAGCAAGCGTGCCAGAGATAACACGAAAGACGCTAAAATAGGAATACCGCTGAAAGTGGTGCATAAATGGAACTTTGTGTAGTATGATTGAATTTGATACGTGCGTAAAACCATACATCCGCCATGTTGGATCCCCATACTTCAGGCAAAAACTGTCAATTTCGCATTGGAAAATGTTTTCCACTATGACTATTGCTGTGATTAACAATTGTCGCCAAGGAAAACATACCTAGCGGGACTTCCGTACACAAATAAATAAAACATAACAGTGTTCCGAGTGCAAAACTTAGGAGGGCTTAACCAGGATTCGAACCAATGACCCCCAGATTGTTATTATTGTTTTCTGGTCAACGGAAAGGGTCTTGTCTAATGATGCTACAGTTATATTCAAAACTAAATTAAGAGGAGGTGACTATATATACGATTCTTCAAGATCAAAGAATCATAAGTTGAATCCAGTCTTTGCGCGTGGTGATATTAAACGTTCAAACCCAACCATGCCCCTCCCATACATGTTATTTTTGTACCCTTGTCTCACTTCAGTTAAATCATAAAATAATTTCTATTTGATATTTTCATATTAAGGAACATCCTCGACATTCTAGGGGTTACCTTGACTTTCGCTCTCTTCACCCCTGGAATACGTCATAACAAAATTGATGGCTTCGTGTGCACTACCTGCTAAACAAGACCAGCTGTCGACAACCCTGACGTTTCCGCTGCAAAGAAGATACGCTGTAACGAATGTCCAGCTTACTTCGACTCACAAGATGATTTAAAAGACCACCAGACACTCCATGTACAACAGGGGGGAAGACAGCCCTTACCAACACCACCACCACCCGTTCCCGTCATACCAGATGAGCCCATGGAGATGGGAGAGGAGGCAATCAATGGTTTAGTCAAGGAATTTTTGTACATACCGAAACGCGGAGAGCAGTATGATTTATTGAAAGCCTTCCAACAGTCCAGGAACATGATCAAATACATGATAGCCAGTGAACTGGAACGACGACGACAAGCCATTAAATGGTACGTGAGCGTTCAGGTCAAGCTAGAAAAACATGGACCGGAAGGTGTCACCGACAGAGCAGAGCCACATTTCAGGTCAAAAAGCTACACCTTCATGACCAGAGACGACGTTAACGATCACGAATTGAACGAATCTTACCAGAAAATGTACACCAGCTTTGAAGAATTCATCAGACACGGAAGTAATTGGAAATTAAAGAAAGTGATGAAG
>JAUMHH010037047.1:0-10127 GCA_032359455.1 Chlamys rubida
GTTATGTCAGAGTTACCTCCCGTTGTGCACTAATACGTGTTACAGTATTTACATTTACCTAATTACCATAATAGATTAGGAACGAATGTATTTTTCAATATATATACGGCGTTAGTCCCTTTAATAATAATCTGGACAGAAATATATATCATTACATCACGTACATTAATCTGTTAATGATCAGGTGTTGTTACCAAAAAAAAAAAAAATCTCCCACCTTTTAAAATTTGTGTATAGTTAAATACCGGGTATTGAGATACAACAATCAGGTGGAGACATGAAACAAATAAAATAAAATTTGGTCACGAAATAGAAATAATGATATGAATTTGCCATCGGTTATACATGGGTTATCTTTAATTAAATGAAATGAATTAATAAAAATGAAATTAATATTTATGATGTAGTCGATAGACTCAACAGCTGGATATTTCCTGTGTTGCTATCAACGTGATTTAATGTATATCAATGTGGGCTTTTCATTCCAAAGAATGGGATCTATATCATGTTGAGGTCCTCCTAGCTATCTGTCCATACAGGTTTATCTTATCCCATTTATATCCAACCTAGAGAGAGGGGTCTGGGACGATAATGCAGGGGTTACCAAAACCAATTTATTATTCCAGAGCATGTTTTAACAAATTCTAAATGACTTCATCGAACATAAGTTGATGACGTCAACAAATATACTTTAGCCTGGAGGACATTCTTTTATTCTAATCTTCTTTTATCCCACTTTCCAGTGTTCTACAATAAATTGTTGTTATGTGTAGCTGCATGTATACTGTCCCTGCAGGTAGGGCGTAAGAATTGTACCTGCTGTCCCCATTGCAGGATCGTAAGAGGCGACTAAGTTTGGGATCTTATCTCTTCTCTCCTTTCTACACTTTCTTCTTCCTAATGTCTCCTTGACAATGCCTCACTTTTGGCCTTTAGTTGAGCGTTCGCCCCTGTGAGGAAGCTTTGGATTTTGTCCCCTGGCCGAGACATACTAGAGTCTGTAAAAATGGTCGTTTCTACTCCTGCTTAACGCTCAGCAATTTAGGAGTGGGACGACTGGTTCGCCCGTTGTCGGTATAATGTGACCGGGTTGGGTGTCCTGCTGGGTGTCTTCGGCAGTATGTTTCAGTGAGGTAGCACTATGAAGTCGGCATCAATTCCGCGCTGTCACAAGGAGACAAACACGAACATATCGCAGCATCCCAAAACAAACACGCATACACTACACGCATGCATCCTGCACACAGGGAGGTCGTCCTTAAATGACCATGGCTGTTGATAGGACTTTAAATAATACTAAACCAAACCAATCGTTATAAAAAGTTGTAAAGGAACCTGTTCCTTGTCGCTGTATTTCTACTAATATTTGGAACACTTCTAATAAAATTTAAAATAGTTTTGTTTGCGTTATGATCGTTTGAGTACCACCGTTGGGTCATATAAGGACGAACTGATCATATGGCGTAGTAAATAGTTTCTATGTTTTGATTTCTACATCAACAAAATGAATTATTTTAAACGGGTGTTTTCTTTTAATATTATTCATAAGATATAACGTCAAAACGTGTATACACTAAAACAATGCATGTTTTGGGTGCGTGTTTAGGGGATAATAATTATTATTTTGGGGTCAATGCGTTACATGTGTATATACAGAACAAACCGTGTGGATTTGCATAAATCTGCGAAGTGCTTTATGCACAAATGTGCACACGGAATTTTCCATATATACCTTATCACCCCAACAATAGTCATGGTTATACATTATAATTTAATTTAAAATGACAAACAACACTTTTAAGTTCATAACATGTAAGTATTATTTTATTTAATACACCAAAATAATTTGCAATAAACACATTACTGTGCTATATTTTCATCGCCTACGACTTTAACCAATAACCAGGTGCTCTAATGACAAATACTGAACCAAGCTTTGCTGTATACCACATCAATACTTGTTTGTGTGGTTTATTTTATAACCTTACAGCATTTTGGAAAAGCCCTAAAAATTAAAGCATTTGCTTTTAACCTAGTTTATGTTTCCAAGTTTTTCTTATGCAAATAGCAATGTAAACAATTAGATAATTATCAATATTTGCTAATGACGACTCCCCGTTGGCTCTCATCTCTCCTACTGAATAACTGTGGCAGGATTTTTGCTTTCATTTACAATGTGGTACACAGTTTTCTGTTCCCGGAATATACTATCGCCTTCTTCTCTGTGACACAAATAAGTTTGTCCTTAGGGAGACTATCTGTCCTTAGGGAGACTATCTGTCCTTAGGGAGACTATCTGTCCTTAGGGAGACTATCTGTCCGTAGGGAGACTATCTGTCCTTAGGGAGACTATCTGTCCTTAGGGAGACTATCTGTCCGTATGGAGACTATCTGTCCGTATGGAGACTATCTGTCCTTAGGGAGACTATCTCAGATTAGGGAGACTATCTCAGATTCGGTGTTATGGAGATCTGATGTCAACGAACAAATAATGTTAAAGAGGAAGATCAAAATGTTCCTTTATCAGTCGATTTGTAATGCATACAATCAGAAGTTAAATGTTGCTACTAAAACAAATGTATTTCATTAAATAGTCATGCACCAGTTAAACATTAACAGTCATTGCTGACGGACTGTTAAGGAAAAGATGTAGACAATAGCATTACTCATCTGGAAACTATTATGTATTACATTCGAATTCGACGCGCAGAAATCTCCCCTTGAGAGCCCCGTTCAAGTTTATTTGACCTCAGCATTGATACTAAAATATCTATTTGGTAATAAAACAATTGTTTCAATACTATTAGGGAAACAGTCAAAACTACCATCCCTCGATAGGGGGAAGCCCTGTGGAACTGTTTGCCCTCGGCCTAGCGGCCTCAGTCAAACAGTTCCCCAGGGCTTCCCCTACATTGTACCTCGGGATGATAGTTTTGACTGTTCCCCAAATAGCAATGAAACAATTGTATAATGTTAATACGGGAAAAAACCCGAACCGTGACGACACGAACCAACGGAGAGACATCATAAAAATGCTCTGGAAGGGTAAACCTTTCCATAAACAATTCTGTCCTTGGCTTTACTTGTTGAACCCAGGAACACGTTTCGGTTACCAACGATCGAAGTTACAGTCAAGTATATAGAAAGTCATTCCTGTCCGATATCAACCTTCGTTAGGTACAATGTTCGGGTATTTCGATGGCCTTTATATTTTGTTCATTATAGAAACACAACTTGATTCGAATTGCATATGTAAAACTTCCTTAACTCCAATTGTGTCGAATAAGTTATTAAGCTTTTCGAAGACAAAAACAATCAAGCTCAGAGATTAAATAGTTCCACGGCTTGGTGGAATATTATCTAATGAGTTTGTGTATGATTGGATTAATTTTGGTTGCGTGATACGAGAGGATTGCATTTCCCCCAAAATCTGCATGTACTTGTGCGAGACATTGATCTCGTACATTGTAACCCCTTTTAAAAAAATTTGCACGTGAGCGCCATCTTGTCGGAATGCTCATTCACAACCGGAAGTTATCGGGACATTTAAGTCAAAGAGTCACGTGTGGAATAAGATTTTATTCCGAGGGATTATTTGTATTTTTTAGAGGGCTACACCACCCAGTACTCTAATATTGATATTTGTTTTGTGTATAATTGTCGCAAAACAATCAGATAACGATGCACAATATTCTATAGAGTTCTGATATCCGCTTTGGCTGTATACTGCCTTTTCCACTAATTCCATGTTGACATTGATTTTTATTTCACTAATAGTTTAATCCGATCTCCTTGTAATTTGCATTTTATGTTGTTGTCACGAGAGTTCCTTCATTCAAAATTAATTCGATCGTGTCTTGTTTTCTATTGATTCAATTCACTGGCGTCGCATTATCCTATTGTTCCGCAGAAACCCATGTCATATTCAGTCAGTCTGCTTTACTCAACCATATTTGCCCTGAATGATATCATACCTATTAACTTAAACCATTAATTTTAAGATGGGTTCTCGGTAAAATGTAACTATTCGGACAGTATCGTGGCATTTTTTTCTAGATCATGGCAATTAAGATCATACAGTACAATCGGCTCAATAAAATCAAAACCATTAATGCCATAATAACTGTAAAAACACATCAGGTTTAACAAAAAAGTAATCAATTAATATACGAGAAAAAAGTACACCTATTATTAATTTTTGTATGTAGATGCTAAATTCAAAACAGGTAATTATACCCGATAACGTCTGTTTTCTCCGTGTATAGTTATTTCCTCCAATATTAAGAGCCCTTGTACGGGTCCATTCAAACCATTAAGATGATCAAAACAATTTGAAGAACGTTGTTTCATAGTTGTTTTAGGATTGATCAAGTTAATAAAAACTAACTGTTTTACTGGAACATATTGCTATTTCGTCAATTAAGGCAAAGTGGAAATAAAGGTAAAAAACATAAAAATGCCACATATTTTTATGTCACATATTAAAGTTCCTATCAGACATTAAACATTCTGCTAAATTAACATCGGTTTACTCATTGATACTGTTCGTTCTAATAAGTAAACGGTCACCTATAGTTTCACATCGGTGTACAGTTCATGACACGTGTCGTTCCTTGGACGCGGGTCAGGTGGAAAGTAAACAGGTGCTGAATCTACAAATATTGGACCAGCCGATCACATCTCCCGTGTGCGTAGGGAGAGATAATGCACGTGATCATCATAGAGTGTATAACCATAATATGGAACTTATTTATACATCGATTTTATCTTCCTTTTTTTCTAATTGCTATTAAAACAATGTTAGACCTGAAGATATACTAATAAAAACGCAACAATGGTTTTTCCTCGACTACAATCTACCAGAATCATGAAATATTATATTGTGTACATGAACCATAACTTACCCAACAGTTTCCAAATTCCCTTCAGAAGTTTGTTTGTGCAATACCATCAATCTCAAGAGATCTGTTATTTAGTGAATAGGTAACACACATTTGTATTTCTCAGAAACAAAAGATAGCAATTTTCTATCAACAAAAACGAAAATAATATAAATATTTAAGATACGTTGTCCAGGACAATTTAAACTCGCTTTATATAATGAAATATACCAGCAATATGTTCACAGATAAGTAAAATGATACTAACATTAATTATATAATATTCATAAGAGTAGGATATAAATCCGTGTCCTGTAAACTGTTTTAGAGGTATTGTATCAATTACCTTTTGATATAATACCAGTATGTTAGGCTATGACTTCGCCATGCACAAATATCGATACGAACTGTGACTAGTATATTAGATGTAAAGTCCGTCATACAGGTAACAATGACAGTGACCAGGTGAGTATATATGTACCCGATAATAACGATCTGGGCAATACAATAGCCCTTTTTTAAAACAATCGGTCACTGACTTTTTTTATTCAAATGCGTAGCAAATTACTGAAAAGGTCGGTTAAGGATTGAAATAAACATTAGCTAGACCGGAAGGTGGGTGAATGCTGTAGCCAATCCCAATGAACTTTTGTTCGGATAGCCCGTGCCACCGTTGTTTTTTTATTTTTGTTTTATTGAATCCAATCCCTAATATTCCGTATTTTTATTGAGATTGTAGGAGTTACCAGGCGTTAGGGTTGCCATACTTGATGCACTTATCATATCATTATTGTTAGTGTATCAAGGTTACGCGTGTGACTCATGTGACTTCATAACGTGTCACATGAGAAAGGCTTAAGAGACATGCTATTATAATGACATAACTTTTTCTGAGATCTGGTTATCTGGCCTGGAGTCATGATTAAAGTCATCAAACGGGAGGATTTTAATGTAAAACTACAGGTTGGGCAGGAGTCTGAGGGGAGAACACGTGCCTAGAAAAATGTATTATACCAACGGAAATGTTTTGCTACACCGTTTCTGTTGGAGCTACGGAGATCCTCTATATGCTCCATTCCTCTACTAAGAATCATAAAAGGGCTTGATGAGTGACAATGACTGATATATCGAGATATGATTATTATTGCTCATTTAAGAAGATGATAGCCATTTGTCGCAGCGTCGGTGATTTATTAGATTTCAGCGTCAGTCCATGTCTTACTTTATTGGAGGACTGACATATGTTATACTTTTTCTTTTTACGATAAAGAGGTTGATGCTTTTTAGTATTCTCGTTAGTGCCATCTTTTGGTTGACGTAGATTTTATAAAGCGGGCGTCGCCAATGAAGCAAAATAAGTTTATCCTTCCGAAACATCTGTTTTTATTCTCCTAGTGCTTTCAAGAATGTCCATGTTATTTAAAATAATGCCCAAGTTTTATCGATTTTCAGTGCGAATTTGCACTCTTTTACTGTTTTATAAAGACGTGTGCCGCATGTGGCGTAGATAAACTGTAGCCTTCCGGAGCCACTGGTGTAATAGGTTTACTTGTGGCGTAGATAAACTGAAGCCTTCCGGAGCCACTGGTTTAATAAGTTTACTTGTGGCGTAGATAAACTGTAGCCTTCCGGAGCCACTGGTGTAATAAGTTTACTTGTGGTGGCTCGTGATGTCTCCGTTTGATGTCTCCTATGTCCAAATGTTTTAATGAGTTTTTTTATTTTTATTTCTTCATAGTTTTGCTTCATTGTGTTGACGATACTTTGTATATTCATTGCGGTTTAACTTCCGACTAACGTTATCGACAGATACCTTTTACGAGTCAATAACCAGCGACTGAAACTACAAACAGTATCAGGACAGCTCACACCAAACCGCAACCTTTCTGTAGGGGTGCTATGACCTTAAAACCTTTATCACATTATGTACTGTGTTATCCATTGAATATACCCATGTCATATTTGTGTGCGTATTAACCCATGTAATATGACATATATGACCTGTGATTGGTTGTAAGTTTTAATTGTTTCAATTCTGACGTCACGCCTAGGACAAGTGCATGACGTCACAGACCTACGCACTGTAGTCAAAATGGCGGCTTTTTACATTTCAAGGTTGCATGAAAATTGTCGTTTTACACGAATAAATACCACAAATCTGTATTATGTGGTAAAAAGGATCTTACTCTCATTTTCATATCATATGAAATTTATGAAACTCGTCACGACGCTTTATTTTAGCTCGCCAATGGCTCGCTAAATTGAACAATTCTTTGACTCGTTTCATAAATCTCATATGAAATGGACACTTATTTAAATCCTTTATTTACAGGTAGCTGTTCGGTAGGAGAACTATTGTCTGAAGTCAGATCAATACGTAGCCACATCTATTACTCAGTTACTGCCCAAAGTAATATGATACGTTGTTATTTCATTCTGTTTCAATTGTTTGAACAGACACATAGCCTGGTATCTAATGTTCAAACTATCACAAAAATGCTAATTTGATGATCTATTAAACGGAAATAAAACTCACACAGTAAAACCTGGCTCGCCAGGCAAATCCAACTTGAAAGAAATAATTTTACAAGTGGTGTGGTGCAGTAAATATATACATTTGTAGTTTATTTGTAAATATTGTATGTATTAAGGAAAAATCAAGATAACTGATTACTCTACTCACAGTCTGTTAAAAGAACATAGATGTTTTGACTGACTAACAGCTCCTTAGTTTTTATGAAGCATTTTACTGCTAGCTTATCTCCCCCTAGTTAAGAACTTAAAACATCCAAGTGATTAATAACAGCGACAATGAAGACAGGAAATGTCTTTATTAGTCAGTTAACAATTTACAGTTATGTTATTTGAAAACAACGTTAAGTCGATCGCAAATAAAAACGGTATTTGAGCATTCGGATACGTAATACCATGATTAAAAGAGTTTTAACTGTAAGTAATGGAAAGTCATATCAATATTATGACTTAACAATGGATGTGCGAATTGAAGATAGAAAATTACACATATTTAACACATCATTACGTTTAATCAGATATTGATAGGTGTGCATTTCGTTAATTCACATAGTTAATGTTGTCTACTCCTTGCAAGTACATGGAACTGGATAGGATGACAGAAATATGTTTAAAGTGTAACTTGATATATCTTAAAGGTAATAATTACATTTCAAGTGCAGTTAATAACATTTGAACGAAAGCAGCACCTGCATGCTACATGTAGTAGTCTATAGGTACATTGTCATTTATCTTTCTTCGACTTACTAAATTTTTAAAATATGGCTCCTTACTGCGTATTTTAGTGACTATTTTCTTCTATTTGTTCCGTGGAATTTTCCCCATATTTCTTTCACACAAAAAAAACAACACAGAACCTTAACAAATGCCAAGTGTGGGTAAACAATGTAACCTAGCGCCGGTCAGTACATGTATGTATGTTGATGTAGTGACTTGCACAGCATAAAGTCCTATACAATACAAACAGTTATACTCATCCAAGTATTCTTGGTGTCTATGTCATCCTTACTTCCTTTAGAAAGGTAAAATAAGTATAGTTATAGATACCGCTACAGTACATAGTGATTTATGCAATATAAACCGCTGTACAAGTACTGTAATGTACTTGTTCAGTGAAATGTAACGATGGCGATAAGTAAGACAAAAACAGCTGTTAACAATGGAGCCGCATACTATTGTATTAAAATATAATCTGATATACAGATACTTGTATCCGGTACTGTAAAGATAAATAGTTGTATAGCCATTGTTAACAGGCAACCCATTTACTGGATTTGGTGACACATGCAATACTTCCGGTTGTTTAGAGATCGGTTCTGCATTTTATAATGTTTCGAATAATACATGTACACCGATTGGTTTGCTTTACTGATATACGCTATCAAAGAACATGCTATGAATGTTATCGAAATATTTCTTTGTGACGCTATTTATGTTTTTTTTATGGAACTGTGTCTTCAAAAGGGCTATTGATACACGTACAATACATTAAATATAATTATGGTACATGTGTAACATGTATTCAAGCTAGTGCGTAAAAAGGCAATTCAATCCATATGTGTTAAGCTGACGTCTAAAATTGAAAAAAAAATGCGTTGTGCGTATGAATATTTTTCATAAGGGTTTTAAGTCAATTTGCACAATAAACGAGTACAATCTGACACGCCAGATGAAAACGAATTCGCCGCACTGCTCATAATGCTTACAAACAATTGTTCTTCATACATGTATGCATTTGCCAGTTTCAGAAAATATGATCCACTATTTATGTCGTTGTAATGTGCATTTTTCTTCGAAAGAATGCCGTTCACCTCACCACAGCGTTAAATGACGTCATAATGTTCGGAGCCCATCAATTGCTTTAGATTCGTCGATTTGATCAGTAGAACACAACCGAGGAGTTCCAGCTAAAAAGGAATTTGGCTACGCGCGTTATACAACATCCTGTATTATAACTATTTGAAATACATACTTCTGATTGCAAAGCCCGACACATAAACTGTGTAACTATAATACGATTCGCTAGATATCTAATGATAACTAATCTTTAATATTTGTCATATGCCCTGTACCATAGCTCAGTATTTAATGAACAAAGTACAATAAATACACAAACACATGACTACCTGCATTTTTAACCAACTAACTCATTCTGAACTATTACCTAGTAATACATTAAAGACTCGTTCAGTATACGGTTATTGCTCAATAGGGTCAATTGCTTTATCTAGTAATTACCTTACTTTCGCTGAAATTATGGCCAATACCCAATTACCTAAATTGATTAGGACTGATTGTTGGGTGAGGAACGGTCACTTTTAGCACACGTAGTTAGGCCTAATGGCCAAATAACCGATATATCAGATTGTTGATGTTACAAAGGCAGTTAAATTACCTGGTATGCTCTCCAAAGACGACACATGGGTGTAAACGTCACACACTATGTTACATCTCCAAAGACGACACGTGGATGTAAACGTCACACACTATGTTACGTCTCCAAAGACGACACATGGATGTAAACGTCACACACTATGTTACATCTCCAAAGACGACACATGGATGTACACGTCACACACTATGTTACATCTCCAAAGACGACACATGGATGTAAACGTCACACACTATGTTACATCTACAAAGACGACACATGGATGTAAACGTCACACACTATGTTACATCTCCAAAGACGACACATGGATGTAAACGTCACAC
>JAUMHH010037058.1:0-10127 GCA_032359455.1 Chlamys rubida
TCCCAAGCAGGCACTTTTGGTAAGGAAGCACTGTATGAAGTTTGAGTTTGATCGGCCCAAGGGAACTCAAGTTATCGTGCGAAAACCTATGTGCGGACGACGCCGCCGACGCCGCCGACACCGACGCCGACAAAGCAATACCTATGTGTCACCAGCTTTTCGCAGGCGACACAAAAAATTGTAATTATTGAAATAAAAAGAGACAAGACTCTTCCCTGATATTTGCGTAATTAATGTTGATAATTAAATGGTAATTGATATCGTTCAACTCACCAGTTATCACATTGATACTACACCGTAATACAATAAAGTAATTGAAACAATTAAATCATAACTTTTATATTTGCGAATACGATACAGACGACTGAATTTCTATGATAAAATTAGGATAGAAACAGTATATTCGGTATCTGTAAAAAGGTTTTGCAAGACAGTGGGTCTTGAAATATCTTGATAATTTTGAAATATAAGTGCCATTTTTTTTTTACATATCATCATATGACATCCCCATTTTCTATAACTTCGGCTGTATATCAGCTGTGAAACAACCAGGGCCAGGTTGTTTAGGTGAAGAGTACCACAAAGCTATGTTTGTATTGCGATATCATTAATAATTGTTATTTTCACAGAAATCACATATTTTTCATAGACATAATGATATTTTCAGTTGCTTGAAATCTAAGTATTTGAAACGAAAATTACACAAAATATCAACTGTAATCTTTATCATTGCTGATATCCAGGAATATTAAATTAAAATCAGAGATGATTACCTTTAAAGTTGGGAATTAGTTCCGAGACAGAAAAATCTTGCCAAGAAGAAGGGAGAATATTGCACATTAGAAAACAGCTATGTGGTAGTAGTATGTATGTAGTAACAGTTCTTACCGAATACGACTGGCCCTGGTCGTTTCACGGCTGATACACAGTTGTATAGTCAGCTTGTACAATAGGATGTACAACGATTAGCAATTGAAACAGGACATCGACGCGTTAACGACTGCATCATCATCCAATTTGGAACGATAAACACTTTGGTATGGATCGTAAATGGCAGATTATTTTCCGACAGTGTAGGAAACGTGATGGTCAGAATGCTGATTGACCGATTCGGTTTCTTAACCAAGTGACCGAATGAAAGTGATAAAATACTACGAATTTTCGTCAGCAACATGTATAAGCAATGGCGATGTTACTTATGATATCCATGTAATACGATACGCTTGACTTAGCTCTCAACTTCAGCACTTATTCAAAGTTTATAATATCCCCTAGTTTATCGATTTAGAGTGCTTTGATTACACATAAAACACAACTGTTGCTGCTTGTTTGCATGCGTAAATATTTTTAAAAGACAAGTAAAGATCTGAATAAAATATCATATTTAATTCTCAACTTCTTTGAATGAAAATTTATACAAAATTCAGTAACAGTGCATGATACATGATACGAGTATTACAATAGGCACACACACACTACAACACTTTAACAACACCAAGCAGGTAGTTATTTTCTAAGACAAACATTTCTTGTTCATGACGTTATATTCCTTTGAATTTCTTTAAGATGAAAATAATGTATTTCTAACGACCAACGTGACTTTTAAATCAGGGTGTGATATTTTACTTAAAATGTTGTTATGTCATACATGTAGATGAAATACATTATTACTTTTTCATGGAAGAATGATGATTGAGATTTTTTTTATTTCATATAGAACACATTTCTAATGAGGGATTTTTTAAAAAAAATGAGGGTGAACTATCTATTCAAGCTGGTTTATTTTATAAACAAAGCATATTTCTATCACAAAAACATCAACTTACGGATGAAATATTGATCAATAACGAGAATTGTACATTTTTACACTGTCGGTGGGACTACATGGTTACGTTTTCCTATAAAGTACAAAAAGACAACGTTTGCCGTAGTCCTATATTCATCAACTAAATATTATTTATTTTGCTGAATAATTTTTGTTCAAATTGTCACATTTACAAAACACAAGACAATGATGCTTTTACCGATAACAAAATCTATACATTACTGTATGGCAGTAAATCTTTACAGACTTTCGTCGGTAATACATTTATGGGGTTAAAGTTTGTGCCCAACACTGTCAAAAGCAAAAAGTAATAACCTGGTAAGTATATTCCATGTCGCTACATCCTCGATACTGCAGGGGCTACGCTCATTTTTGCAGACAGCGAAAGTGAGCGTAATCCCTGGAGTATCGAGGATGATATCGCTACTGAATGACAGATACTATTTTTTATGAAATTGTAAGTCCTAATTTGATTTTAATTCCCAGAAAAATCGGGGCCTGTTATATGTGTGCCTATCAATAACCACTGTTCATCATTCTTGAAAGGATCAATCATTAAGCGTTGTTTATGATTCTTATTAGACATAAGAAACTTCATATTGAATATATTAGTTGGTTCTTAAAACTGTTAAGTGTCGATAGTTTTCACGTTATTAATTCCAACTGGATAACGTTACATTTATTAACTATTTATGTCCATGATGGACACATACACGTGTCCAAATTGTTAGGTATGACACGGATTAATGTTGGTATGCAAATATAATTACTAATAAACCAATCTATATATATGTGCATTTAATGTCAATATTACATATTTCATCATCACGGAGATGTAAAATAGCATAACATGTTTAGTTATTCGGCTCTGTTTTTATATGTGTGTCTTTTTTAAGTATTCATCCATAATTGAATTGCATTTCAAATATTGATACTTGATTGTAGTGTAATTTGTTTTCAGAAACTCATTCGTGTAAATGGTTATAAAATATTACATATCGGTTACAACACCGTAAAAGACGATAAAATATTTGGTATTGACGGTAAAAAAAGTGTTAACACAAAAAAATGTGATCAAATATTCAAAATACATAGGTTTTTAACCCTTGTTAACTTGTGTCTGCCTCTTAACTGTCCGTATAACGATACAGATAGAATATTTTAAAAATGAAATAGAATAATTGCTGATGTAACTTAAGAAATACTGCAATTGAATGACAAATATAAAATTAGAAATCGTTGCTCCACAATAGGTGGATTATAATATTGTAATTTTATAATACTGTAGTTTGATAACTCTTTTCATTTCTTACAATAGCATCATAAACGTGGTTACAAACACAGTTACTACACACACCAGGAAACCATGTATACTACAGAAAAACAGAAAATTCGGGTGATTTCTTTCAAAAGAATGAAATTTATCGCCAACTGTATAAATGTGTCTTTAGAAAATCCAAACAATGCATTGCTTTTTGAACAGATCATTAATTGTGAATTAATTTATCAAATATACATGCATAAAACATAATGTTAGGTCCGTTATCCATAACATATAATGATTTACTAGACTACACAATTTTCACACAAAATATAAAATCTGATTTACACCAAAAAGTAAACAGTAAACATAACAGAAACATAAATTTATATCAACTTTAATAACAATACGTTATGATAAACACTTTCTGTCTAATTACACCGTTTTCATTAAAATGTAGGTGCGAGTTCTCTACGGGGTTATGGAAGATAATATTTACAAACTTTGGTGAAAACCTACTTGGAAAAAAAAACATGGATTAAACGTGTTTAAAAACTGTTGAGAAAAATAAAATTGCTTTCCTAATACAGAGGAAACACAATATACAACTTCCTATCTCATCACTTCTACATTTCAACATTTCATGTTTGCACTAGACTTTGATTATTTGTGTTTTTAATTAAAATCCCCATTTCATGAAAATTTCAACTAATTTCTAACATGGATATATATTTTTTTAAATAACATAAAATACACACTATTCCTATGCTTAACATTGCCATTCTCTTATATAGGCTGATATTATCCTAATTACTACATATCGGGTAGAAAAGTTATACTCACGAGATCATTACATGCAATTTGATGATGAAAATACTCATTGTTCAAGTTACAACGATGAGTAACAATTAAATCGAAGCCGTCAATGAAAAGTCGACCATGAGTAATTAGAAAGAATGTTACAATCCGGTGAAACATTAGCTGTCTATTCACTGAAGGTTTTGCCAGATAAACATCACATTTCATACATTAGGTCAGTATAGTTGCTGCACTGGTTGTATGAATACGGGACAACTATCCGTCCTTATGTCTATGCCATGCTTTTACTATTGCCATTTATGGTAAATTAAACAAACATAGCCATTATTGTTTTTGACACATTTGCATTGTTACTGTCCGTCCAGCTTACAATTGTGTTACTCTGTACGATTGAACTAATGGTTCCTAACAGGATAGTATCTCAAATTGAATAAACTTAAATAATTTGCTGTAAGTTTAAAATGAAATGTAGTAATGCATATTTCTTAATATACACACGTTTATAATATTCACATTAATATATAAATGTTAATGTCTACTGACCACCATTAAAAATAATCAGACACCGTTATTACAGAATATTACACATTTCCGACTATTTCTGTGTAGTGGAGATACTTATTACAAGCCGATATGATGCTGAATGATATTATTCCAGTGGACTATAGTGATGCTGCCTAAGGATTAACTGTCCACACACAAACAATCCAGCGCGGATCCTACTGTAGCAGGGTTGCCCTTCTTCTACTCCATAAAAAGTTTTCCTTAATTATGCTTTTCATGATAAATAGTATATTGATTTTGCAATCATAACAGAAGTGTTTGTGTAATATTTACTTACATAAAACATACTGAAATGATAATTAACTTTCTCATTTGATAAAGGGGTTTAAAATCGGCAAGAAGAACAAGAAACAATTCAATGGTCAGTCTATAATCATATCCGAATTCAAAACAGTCCCCTGTCTAGACAAAATAGAAGAAATCAGTAGCATCTTGTTCAGTATACGCGACTTCCCTAGCAAAACAAATGTTAATCACTTCTGCAGAATATTGGCAGTAAATTTGAGATAGATACTCTTTCATCGGTAGAAACACCAAAATTGAATTTTAATCGCATTGCAGGCAATAATATTTTACAGGTTTATGTTAAAACATTTTGGAGCGAAAAACTGTATATTTCTGATTAGGCAGTGAAGTATACTGCAAAATATATCACAATCTCTTTCGTTATTGTTTAGTTTAGATTAACAGCATTGTCCAGTATGTTGCTGGGAAGTGTTTTGTGCTGTATGGTATACTGAAACAAAGTATTTAGTGAGTGAATCGGTTGTGCTCGGCAATTAAATATAGTAAATAATTTAGCATGTATAAAAAGATCTTTCAAGAAGTTATATTTTTGATGAAAAAAAATAAACATAAAATACTCATATTTAAAATCAAACATTATTAATACTGCTCTGGTGTGCGCAAAATGACGTCAATTACATATGGAAGCGGTTATTACTTGATACTATCCTTGATGCAGATTATTTATCTCGCTTTTATGTAAAACTGTCTCTATGTGCAGAAAGATGTTCAGCACTGAAAGAATTATCTAAATACATTGTAGTGTGAAAATAGTGAAATTAGTTTTTGCCATTTGATATGGAATTGTAATCAAATATACCGTGTTTTTATGCTCTTTTCACTCGAACAAATACGTCAAAATGTAACACAGTCTATGACGAAGGATTATGCTACCCCAATAAGATTTTTAGTGTTTCATGTGGATGTTACTTTAGACTTGATGACATGTTCCTACGCTTTCGTAACTTTTGAGTATTTCTAAATTGTCAAATTTAACAATGCTTCATCCTTAACATGTTGTTTGGGCTATACTTACCGCTGTCCACTTCTCTAACAGTTTACTATGCAGTTGGTGAATTAAAACTCAATTAATTTAAAACTCAAAAGAAATGACCCATTGGATGCATAATAGCAAAAATAGTATCAGAAAACGAAAACGATTTATAATTAAAAAAAGCTGCAGTTCGATTGTTAAAAAAGGAATGACGTAACCAAATTTACTGCACATCCACATTAAATACTTGAATATGTAAAATCAAATACATTTCAGTTTAAAAAAAATCACCTGTTCTTTTTATCTTATTAAATGATATATTCAGCTAATAATACTTTTTTATCAGTAAATAAAAACTAAAATAAAAACCATGATTCTAAGAACAACGATTAAAATTCCATAACACATAAATTTCTAGCAATTAAGAACTCTAAAAATCATTTGATTAGTGGATACTTCCAAAATAGTTGCTGTCATCATGGAACGTATCTCTTTCTGTAAGCATACTTACTTCAGAGCACTCACATTTTAGCAAGATGTCATATTTTAACAGATTGGCTCACTGAAAAATATTCAACAGAAAACAAGACACAGAAATTTCACACATCAGCATTGGGAACAACTGCCTAACGTCTTTCACAGCACTATTATATGATAACACTTGGCAGCTCGACTCCAAATTCCCCCCAAAAATATTACTTAGCATTCATAATTAAATATGCATTCTTCAAAAGCGCATCTACGTAATTGTCAGCATACTGTGGCATAAAAGTGTTCGTTTTTTCAAGTTTCTCAATTCATTTTTATGTAATTTTCCTGTACGCCCATCATTACAGGTTGTATAGGTAGAAGGAAAGCATAAAAAAAAATCAGGTTTGATTACTGAAAGCATTCATGCAAAGCACTACAGTTTGTTAAAAGTTACTGCTAGACTGTGAAGATTAAGAAAAAAAAATCTTTTTTTACAGACATCATGTCATAATAAATGATCATTTTTGCCAAAACACACTACACGTGCACATAAACGTATGTTGTCTCAAACATTGTAACACACAGAGGTATGTGGTCATAAACTTTGTGACACACATACACAAGCATTGTGACACGCTAAAGTATGACAACACAAAAAGTGTTAAACGTAAAACATTACTTAATATTATAGTGTAATACATCAAATGGTATCACAGCACTACACTATGTCACCATGTCTGTTTGAAACCGATACTGAATGTGTCCGAATAAGCCCATAGTTTACAGAAGTCATCAAGGAAAGAGAATCATAGGAAATGATTTTATTTTGGCATATTTTCTTCCATCCCCATGACATCATATACCATGGGCTTGTTACATCACAATGTAAGAATAAGGTTCTGCAGTATTTTCTTAAAGAACAACTGACATATTTCCTTACCAAAAGAATTCTAAAAGACCACTGAATTAAAAAAGCAAGTAAGATATAATTTACGAATCGTTTCTCAGATAAATTTTTTTTATTGATACATGTAACTCCAATTATTCTGAATTAAAAGATAACCATGTCGATTAACTTCTTCTGAAAGATTTATAGAATCTATCACTCCTGTATGATGCAGACAAAGGATTTTCAAGTGAGGGTAAGATTTTCACAGTTTAGCATAAGGTATTGATTGCCAAGTGCTGAATTTCGAAAATCTTATCCGAGGAATTGAGATTTCCCTGTTTGTATCACACAGGCGTGATTATCATACTTTCCTACCATAGAGTAATAGTAAACTCGGTATACTGCAGTATCATCAAGGGCACAGGAATACAACACAGTTGATGATGTTAGCCCAGATATCCTACATAAGTGATTATGCAATCGTGACGTTTTCAGAATAAATGCACATGCGAGATGTCTCTCCCTAGGCTGGTAAAGACAAGTGTATCTTTTCCCTAGCAAAATGAGAAATTGGGCACCTGTTAAGAGTGTGAGAAAGCTTAACACAAATCACATGTACAATATGTAACACAGTACATAACTGTAAATACACCAAATCACTATATAAGCTTTACTAAGTATATATGCAGTAGTTGTAAGGGACATTTCTTTGTGACATATTCTACAATATAAAGAGGATGCTATCTGCTTAGGAAGATCTCAAATTCATGTAACATATTGATAAAAGTTTGGTTTAAAGACAAAGTTAAAATTCAATATGTGTAACCCTGTAATGTCATTACACATTATAATGAATGGCAAACACACACATCTATAGACTTAATTATATATCAATATGATATAGAAATCTGTTTGTGACATACAATGTATTACAATACAAATAACCATACACTGTAAAAAAAACCATGGTGACAATATCTGATACTCTACTTGGTCTTCTACCAGGAAAGATGAAACGATTCAGGATCATTACAACATTTAAATGTGAGACAATAGAATTATTTTACTTATGTACACATAGCCTCCCATCTACTGTAACTCCACTATTTTTCAAAATAACTTAAATTTTGGACTAAAGTTTATTTGCATAAAATGTTTACATGCTACTGAATCCATTTCAATTTGAAAAAAAAATAATGAGTCAATCCTTTCATCGTTATATGGTCTTAAAATTTCTCAAGACCTTATCATATCAAAATTTCATTGTGAAATACCACCCAGGTTACTGATTTTTTGTTTTTTCTTTACTGAGAGAAAAGTCACATCAATAATTTCGCTGTTTTCTTCATTAATTTGAATAGAGGGATATTAAGAACATAATGAAAATAATTCTAGTAACATGAAGACATACTTCTGACCTTAATTTTTATTGCCAGAGATCAGGGCCAGGTATGTTGTGAATATTGTAATTATGTATTAGGCTACCAGTTCATACCCATGCTGCCCATTTCTTTGTTTTGTCTATATGGCACACGTGAGCCACATCACATCTGCTGTGTATGTGTAACTCTTCTCAGTAAATGGATCTTTGATGTGTCAGTTTAACAATGACACCATAATATTGATAGTTTTCATAGTTATTTAGGATTTTATCATAAAGTACATCAAGTTGGAGATCTAGATAGGCCATTGTAGACATTCCATCCAATGCTGGGTCTATACAACTAAATCAAACTTATTTTATTTAATGGCTTTTCATACATGAATATTGGTGTAGGGGGATGGGCCAGAAACTCAATCCCCCCTTGACATTTTTTTCTAGAACAATCTTAACTAAACCTATGTGTTTTGTAAATTAATCCATGGAGAAAAATAGTAAAAATCACAAAGAACCCTTCAACTTTCTATCAGAATTGAGGAGTGTCTGAACTCTGTTTATAAACATGCAATTCTTATTCCTCAAATCAGTAAAATAATTATCCAGCCTACGGCTCAATTTGCTAAATTGTTCAGAGAAAATATTACGTGAGGAGAATTCTCTACTTGTTTATGGGAGGGTGATGATATATCCACAATTTCGTTTATGTGGATTTCAATAGTTTGTGGATTGTAATATGTTTACCTTCCCTTTTCTAACCTCTCCACACTAATACTGTACTCCAGCACTGATTAAAACGTCTTTCCTTTCACAGATAATAGTATAAACTACATCATTATTAGGCCGAAGTTGGACAACTTGTGTTTTACTCATTCACCCTTACATTTTAAAACTTGACTTGCCTAGTCTTTATTTTGGTAAGGTTCAAATGTTACTTTAGGGCTGAATGAGTAAATAAATATCTTTGCTTTTCAGCAATAAATACATCCAAGTATACAAACTAATGCTACATTCCAAACTGAACAATCTTCTCATTTTAACATTAAATGTTGAATACTAATCACTCCATTTTCATCGTAGCTTTTTAATCTATGTAATATTCTGCAATCTTATTTCTCTTAAATTGATCACTTATCTATTTTTTCTTCTAACTGCAGATTCATGAAAGTGAAATGGAAACAGGCTGACACATCTTAAAACACTTCAATACTGATAGAAGAAAGTGTTTTTAACATTTTGATCAAAATTGGAAGCTTCTTCACATATTTCACCAAACCCAAATGTATATCAATCTACCACAAAGTGCACTAAGAGTGGGACAAATATATTTGCCATTAAGTGCTATTTTCTCTTTTGGTGGAAAAAGGAACTCATGAGCATGTACATGCTTTCAACCATAAAATGATCAAGACTAGATACATCTTCTCCGTGGTATTATTATCCTAACATCAAACATTCTGTGTAACGGATAAAATTTAAATTATCAGAACATTTTCTAGATTTCTTCCTTTCTAAATCCAAACAATTCAGCCATTTTTAAATAAAATTCTGCTGACTAGGTCTGCTTAGGGCTGTTCCAGAAAAAATGACGTCCCCCCCTCGGAAGACACTTTTTTTTAACCCCGGCCACCTACATATTTT
>JAUMHH010037069.1:0-10127 GCA_032359455.1 Chlamys rubida
AATTTATTCAGTATGGTATCATCCAACACTGTCCGGATTGACTTGCCGATTCATAAGTCTCTGCAAGTCACAATCATAATACATAAATGTATAATCGCTTTACTGGTCATTTGTTTGTTGTGGGTGACATAGTACACATTGTTACAGTCATTGAACCTAACACGTAAATATGTCATTGATTGTAATATTAACCCTTACCGTAATCATCCTGTATACAATATCTTTCTACTAAACGTTCTCAAAATATACCCAACCCCTCCCTCTTACATCAGACACACAGCTTGCTGCATCGAAATCTTTGACGCTTTGACAGCAAGCTTGCTGCTATCTTTATTGCAGAATATAATCACATATTCATAAATAATACGTTGAAGACAGATTAAGATTAGTTCTGTGCGTAGAAATATGTTAAAACTTCTATTGCTACAAGCGTAGCACTAGTTGCCGTACTTTTCTTAAGGTTTGTAATACCGTTGTTTTGGATTACATTTTTTTGTATTTTTCTTGTTGTGTTTTGTAGCAATTATTGTCCCAATACGTCTGTCAGTGTCAATAAAACAAACAATGACCACAGCTTTTACAATTTTCGATGAAGTCAAATATTAATTAACCAATTAACTGTTCTAACGGCTAATTGTGATCGCGTGGTCCCTAACTTTATCATTGTTTTGCATAGTTTAATATGACACTGAACAGTATCACTTCCGGCGTAACAGGTTCGGGGGTACGATTCATAATGTACTCTTGCTGTTAAGCTTTGTTTCGTGTTCCTCTCATAACCTTAAGTCATTAGCATTTCAGTAATCATATGCATCCAAAATGATGAGCTTTTTGTTACACAAACGCTCGTTTCGATACACTCGCACTATTTTATTTATGAAGCAATATAGAAGAATTTACAAAAAATGCAACAATTTATTTAAGAAGCTATACTTAGTCAATTATTTAAATCTTCTATTATTCCCAGTACTGACTACTGATATAATTACCCGAAATATTTAATGTAGTTTGCCTTGCTTATCTTTTTTGTTTTAGTTGAAACATATTTTAGTGTACAAAGATGCAAATGGATTGGACAGCAAGTTATTTCAACTTAACACAGTGTTTACCTTGTGATGCCATTGTATAAGATATATTTTTTCCTAATCAAATAGAGAGAAAAAAATATTATCGGTAAATATTGTGTATGGCCTATATACTATGAATGACCAAGTCGTTGATTTTTTCATTTTCTTTATAGATTTAAGAAATGTCTTATTACGATACCCCTTCCCTTATACTTTCCTGCATGTATGATCAAAAGGATGTGGATAGTTAAAGCTGTTATGTGACTTTCGATGGAGCAAAAGACGCGTACCCTTCTGGAACACCTGGTCTTATTCTCCTTGTACTTTTTCAATTATGTGAATAATTCCTTTGTTCTTATCTTGCCCTAGTTTTATCAGTTTCGAGTTCGAGTTATGGTTTTGTTAACATTTCGGTATTGTCTTGTTGCTTTTTTCTGATATGAGTGTATAGACCATGAATGATACACTAGTCTTGTCGTAATATTTCGTCATGAAAAAGTTTCTTGAAAAGAAATTTCAGACCAAGCACATCCAATATCTTTGATACAGCCAGCCAGAGTGTCTGAGGTAAGAGACTGATTACTTGATCAGGGTCCGTATTCATGAAATCGTTCTCATGCTCAAGCATGGATTATTTGCTCAAAACGTTTCATGAATACGGGCCCTGACCTCTGTAAAACACACACAATTTGGGCTGACCAAATAGACAAGGTCTGACTTAAAACGCTTTTTGATTTATTTCCAGAATCTTGTATGTCATGTCCGACCAGGATGTGTTTCAGTTATGTCAGAAGTGTTGCTGTCTCTTTTATATTCTTGCGGTTTAAAAAGTTGTTAATAAAAAAATTCTCAAAACACAGGAGAGAGATAACTGAAACTGTATTGGTATGTCAAATGTGATTGATAAGATTTTAAGATCATAGGAAATAATAGTGACTTGTGAAAACATAAAGGTATGTGTAAGTTTATGTGCAATAATGTAATTTCCAGCATGTTTCGGAATAATGATTACTAGTATCCAAAACCACTTTACATATACCAACAATTTCAATAAATACATAAGAATGCAACGCTGTTAAATAAATATTAAACAGAAATAAAACTAATGATATGTTGATGTTACTACTTTCCTGTAGCTGTGTCGACCGACATCTATTTGTGATTTGGTTTCCTCAGGTTAACTTGGTGACACTTTTATTTTAAAATCAGATACACTAGAGTCCAGTGTTAATTGAGTTAATTGAAAAACAATATTTGCAGCAAGGAATAACTTGGAACTGACTTAGGAATACTTCCTTTGTCATTTAAACATTGGCGGAAGTATATCGGTGGTCATAAAGTCACAAATATCCCTTTAAATGACTTCCGTCTTACAGTACATTGGCAAATATATTGTCGATGGAATCTTTACTATAATGCTGTTTTTCCTTTTTAACATGAAAATAGAGTCTGCTATATTATACGTGAAATTATACTTTTACTTCTAAATCGTAATTTACGAATTCAAATACCGCCGGAATTATGTTTTATGTATAACATAAGACATGCATATACCGGTATGCGTTGAGTGAGTTAAAGTTCTTTCAAACAGATCTAAAAACGTCAGTTTGCAAAATTAGATGTGATCGGAATAAGTATACAAGAAGCGCTTTTCTTCATAAGTTAGGGGATTTCATTATATTTTAAATATTTTGAATGATGATTTGTCAGAAAACTGACCCCACATTTAACAAACTTTACTTTTTAATTGGAATTGTCCTATTGTATAAAATGTTTGATATATTTAAACTGCGATAACAATAAATATTCAATCTTAGAACTATATCTATCAATTAAAAAATGCCGATGTATTTGTAGTGATTTTACGTTCCTGTGCCTTACGAGATTTTCAAGATTTTTCAAGATTTTGTATCGACACTCAGACACATAATATGTGTTACATGAGGGGAAAAAAAGTTGCAGATATGGAAAATGAAGTACAATATACATATCTGTATACACATGTATAACTGAAAGATGTCCATTACATATCATTTTTCACTAAAGCTGGCTAATATGAAGTAACGTCGAATGTACTCTGTACAAATCTCTGACTAGAGAGGATTAAATACATCAAAACCTATGGTACAAATTGTCCTCTCTCCTATTCCACGATAGCCTTTCTTTCAATTTTGATAACATGTCATCATATTTGATCAAGACGAGCGTTAATTAGCCAGACATATGAGGGTAACGTCAGAGGTCACGCCACAAACGGTGGAACCCAGAACTTCACAAACCCCAATATTTACTTAGAACAGTGACATTGATATTACTATGGGGGAACCCGTGGCACCTTCCACGACCAAATCAACTGCTAATCACAGATCATACCATACCCGCATGCAGACCATCACTATAGCTCCACCGGACATTGCCGAGGAAATATTTTCACGCGCGTTCCATGTCGATTTAGATAAGACGAGTCGAACTGCCACACGTGCCGCACGAGCGTATGGAAGTCGTAAGGTGATCCATCTCGTTCTCTTATTGAAATTCAAAGGCCATCTTGAGAAATATAATGTGTGTCGTGCCCGCGTAAATGTCGTTCTTGTCATATACATATAATTCAAATGAATGTCTTCCTTATAATGTTTCGGGCCGTTATAACCATTCGTGTTTGCCGTATTAACATCGGAAATAGAACGCCAATTGTTTTGTAATGGCTTGTGGGAAGGTCGTATAGGAAAGCTCAAACATATTTGAACCCGCTTGTAATAATCGCGAGCAAATTAGTATTTCCGACCAACGTCAACACCGCCGCGTGTTATCCCGTAATATGCTAACCATCAGATGATCGCCTATTAATTCACCAAATTAATACCCGGTTTAAAACAAAGCATGTTTTCCCAGTTGTTTAGCACGTGTTATGTCGAAACATACCAGCTTAATCCACCCAGTTTTATTGTATCTAAAAACACAAGTTCTATTTAAAGTAAAACCCGAACTCTAACTGGAATCTCCATTGCTAGGGAACAAGACGAATTGAGATCAGTGACAAGAGAGGATCAGATTAAGTCCTAAAATCCTACACATTTTCTTCCGAACTTACAAACACGAGAACAAGATATATTACTCAAGGTAAGATTAATGGAAGGTAACGTGAAATGTCAATCTTTACTGATCACCTTTTTAAAAGAGTTCATTCGATCTGTTTCAGTCAGGCGCTTGCACGACAAAGAGGTTGATCTAGATGGATCATGCGCTCAAACCATTCCAAAGAGTTCGCGCCGAAACCCTGTAGACGGCATGTGAAGAAGATCCCATGTTTTAAAACAATCTTAGTCATCCCCGGACTCGCTTACAAAGTACGATACCCTAAATAACGACAGATAGCGTGCTATGTATGTACGCACGGTCACTGGGAGGAATACGCATACCTGAAATAGTAATCAGGTGAGGAGCAGAAAGGTAGAACGACAGACAGGTGCTTGTTTGGAAGTTGTGTATAGGAGGTGACGGGAAGTTTGTGTGCCAGAGCCGGGTATAGTGTTATAACACGTCCAAGGTCCAGGGGTATTTGTTGTTGAGTTAGTACAGTACTGACACCTATTATGTTACAAATTCACCTTAATCCTTCCGTCAACAAGCGAACACAAATATCTGGCTAAACATTCTTATAAGTGATATAGTATACACTGAGGGGAAACATGAACTACATATTATAGTACACAACAATAACATGTTCATTGGAATTACTAATTAGCATTTGCATCAAAAAATTATTTATATCAATTAACGAATAAATTCCCTTCATTATTAGTTTTGGTATATCCTTCAATTTTATTTAGATTAGGCTGTGGTAAAGTAATAAAGTGAGGCCCTAAACCAAATTACCATGGCGACTGTAAAGGTTTGCCATAAATATAAGACTTAAACATTGAAACAAAAATTATCACCAGAAATATTTATTAGTAAAGAAAATAAATAAACGAAGCATGAGGGAAAATGCTGACATTAAAAGTTCTTTTTCACATGTATGATTCACCAAGACCTTGTATACAGAATAATAAGAATTATTGACAATTATATCTGTGAGACTCATGCTATTCTTAAACATTTGATATATCGCCCTCTCTAGCTAGATATCACATCCATAATACGCATCCATACAATCAATACAATATATTAATCGATATAGTTTGAGGATTTCGTAGGAGTTGCCTTATCAGACGAACAGATTAAAATGCTCAAGCTACTCAAGCACAAAACAACTGTTAAGGAGTGGCACATAATGTCGATCACGAAATTTCCGCGAAAATTTATTTTAGGGGAATCTGGTTCAATGGACTTACTCGCAAACATTGAAATTAGCGAAAATAATTATATAATATATGAATCACATGTGCTTGATTCGCTATCGACGCTTCTTATAAGTTACTCATAAATAACAAAAATCACGTGAAATATTTGTGATTTACAGAGAGCTAAGTATGGTGACCTTTATAAATATGTACAGTAGATACATACAGATACATTAATAAATCAGCAAAGTAAGTTTTAGAAAATAGACAACATGACAACATGCTCGCATTATGCTTCGACTAAATATATTCATAGAGATATCAAAAGTCGTAGAAAGACCTGTGAAAAACGCATTTCTCACCTATCTTCATCAATAAAGATCAGGGCAGTTACCAATTTCGCGCATTAAAGTGACCTATGCAGTCATGATTGATATCATATAATTTTACTTTCATAGAAAATCTGAAGAAAAAAATAAAATAAAGCATATTAATTATATACGTGTATAATTTATATAACTTTAATAACCAAACATGTCTATTGTAATCAGAACTCGGCTTAGCAATAATGTTCAATACACTGGTCGATAATGGTCAATCATACTTCCTTGTGAAAAGCCGTATGATAACAGAAAGATATAATTTCCTTGTGATAAATTTGAAAACAAAATCGAAAGTAACACTGTAGTTCAAAGCGATTCAGTTTAAATAAAGAACAAAACTCCCTCGTGATTTATAAACAGCACGAAAAATCAGCTTTTTATATTAAGTGTCGTAGCTTATCTATGATCAACTAGACAAACGATGGTATAACAAATTGGAAAAGTCAACAACAACATTCATACAAATTTAGTATCAATGTATGTGTCACATCTGTCAGGAAACAAACTGGAAGTAGAAATATGTAGAACAGAAAAGAAAAGATTACGTTATCAAGTAACAGTTTTTCATTGCCACATACAGTGTGTAATTCAAGTAAGTTGGTTTAATCTATTTTGTAACTTCTATTTCTCCATATCCTCGATAACTGTCGCTTCTTCCTAGGGACCATGTGTGGCATCCTCGATAATCCAGGGGATACGCTCACTTAAGCTCTCTGCACCCCTGGAATATGTCATAGCAAAATTGAACGCACGAAGGAAGCTGTTTGATTGTCTCAGGTGGAAAAAAACTGACCAATCGCTAGGCTGATACCTGTTCTTTGGAGATTCGGAGGAGCGACACCCGACTTCAAAGCCAGCCAATTTTTACCGTTATGCGACCGCGAGATTCTTTTGATGTACCTCAAATGATCGAACTAGTCTTCTTGTTCCTTCGATTTTGGCACGACATATTCCAGCGGTTCAGAGAGCGTAAGTGAGCGTAACCTCTGGAGTATCGAGGATGCATGTGTAAAGTAACAGAATTATTCTTATTTGTAGTAAAATATTCCTTTGTATGGTTTTCTGTATCTCTAGATCCTAGGCATCATCCCTCATTTTCAACATGCCATGTGGCGAGTAACAGGCCTATTCTGCTTTGTAGAAAAAAGAATTGCATTGTTTCGCTTTCTTCATATATAAACAAGATTTTCAAATATATGCTTCCTTGCTCCGTACTTCTTGTGATTACTGTAGCTTATATATCCCTGGATAGTCACTTCTTAAGACATGTCATGTACATGAGAAGTTGTCTCAAGCATTAAGCCGCATTCTGTTTAAAGTTATAGTCCTATATCTACAGTCTACACTAACATTCACTCATTAACCATTGTTCCAGCAAACCGGAGCCCGAGTAGATTTATCATAAACTTTTTTAGAAATCTATTTTATCTAAACGTGCTCAGCTGGAATTGTCACCTCGCGATCGTAACCTGACCAAAATAGAAAGCTATTCCTTAAATAGTTCCAGACAGGACTGCAAACAATCGAATAACGCTCGTATACGAGTTATGAATACTTTGTTGAACACATATTCAGAATAACAACACTCCAAACAGAATGCAGTTTTATGCTAATACTTATATTTTTTGATGATCTTTACAAATAATTGATATTTAGATTTAATTATTCTTCTTCAAATTTGAGGTACATGTAGATTTTCAATAAATAGAACAGCTAACAGCTAGTATCGGCCAGCTGACTCCAATATCATTATTATGATGTCAGGATTTTAATGACGTCATGATCATCAGTCAAGGCTTATGGTCTCAAGAATCACTACCGACTTAAGTAAGCTTAATTAAGATTATTTTTTTGTAGCTTGTACATCTACGAATTTTAAGTAATAGTTGCCCTTGTGATGTAGTGTGTGATGTAGCAAGTCTATACTGATATTTAGATTATAAATCACAAATTATTATAATCAATGATGGTATCAGGACTATGAAGTAATTTCTATCCCTGAATACCAAATCATTATCGTTGCTTCTTCAGACTTTCAACAGGTATATTCTGGAAAAAAATATCCCTGGATATGAAAACAGATTCTTACACATTTTAAAGCTTCTGGAACACACTTTTTAGTAGTGATACTTCCCTGTGTACATTTAAGCCTGTCGCTATAGTAAACAATATAACTACAACTATGCAGGAAAATATCCTGGTCACGACAATCGTTATTTCCATCTAGAAGGTGATATTTAATGACGTCATAGTACATGTGACGTCATGAAATCTGGTCACGACAATTGTTACTTGTATCATATCACGTAGTTATTATTTAATGACATCATAGTACATGTGACGTCATGTAACATGGCTGTTTGCATGAATATTTGACTTGTAGTTAAGAAAATGTTTGAACATATGGTACCATACATTTGGGTAAGAGAAATCTCCATTGCTGGGAATTTCTCATATTCAAAGTCATTTCAACTTTTTACGATGTCTGCGCTTTGGTAAAATTTATCTGAAAAGAGAAGAATACTATTAATTAAAGCAACTTTAAAGTTGTTTTTGTATCGAACTCTTTCGGGAAGGAGAAGCATTTCAGCGTAAGACGTCATACATCAAACATACTCATCAAGTGCATGGAGGTCTGTCAAACGGATCTACGTCCCTGTAAATCACTTAACATTATGTTGCTGAACATAGTGTTCTTTTTATCATACATTAAAATATTTAGAAACCGCTTAGACTTTTTTCTATCATAATAATTCAAACCAAGTTTGAAGTGATTATAATAATCTCACGACGTTTTTCAACTTACATAAACAAATTTTTTAAAGTCTTATCAATAGTATAAAAACTTGGTTACGACTTCGGAGGTTCGTGTCTCACAAGCAATTAGTTGCTTGTAAATCAGTATAACTATACCGAAATTGTCATAAACAAAATGCCTCCAAAATTCGTAATATCATAATTTCCTTACTATCGCTATCACTTCGATATTTTTATATTGTATTCTTTGTCACGCTAGAACCTAGCGCAAACACATCGATCACCTGATAACACGCCATTGTATTGCATTCAATGGTTATAGTTTTTCAATGTATATTTATCATTCATATACATTTTATGGATGCATCTTTGCTTTGATGAATCCCTTAACTATCCATCTCGTATTGGTAAGAAGCGACTAATATTGGCCATCAATTGAAACAAGGGTTCTTCCGTGTCTTGTGATGAGGAAACAATAAAGAAACCATAATTAGGAACTCTTCTTTTCCACTTCCTTCCTCTTTCTTTTTGATAGTATCTCCCTGGGCATGCGTATGGATACGACATTAGCTGTTGCAATGACGCTCAACCACCAGCAAACGAACAAATCTTTGTTCTGACGAAAAAAAATCAATCCTGTTCCTGAAATCTTGATGATGATATATCATTTAATGTACTGGTGATCTTTTTATTATACGGATCATATTATTCTTTTCTTATAAATCAGCCAAATGCATAATGCATAATCATGAGGAAAGTTATATAATCATATTAATTCTTCTATACACTTAAAAATAAAGAAAAAATAAGAACAAAATTGGAATTTTAATAAGAATTTTGAGATTTTGTTAGCCCTGTGTGCAAAACCACAATTTACAAGACAATAAGTACCCTTTAATAGTAATAGTACATATTTATCAATTATGGACTTTTTGTTTGGGTGAATACATTGCATGTGGTTATATGGAACTGTGAAAGTCGTATAAATAAGTCAAAATCACTTGCTCAGGTTAATATAACCACATAATCACCGAAACAAGTGTCCTTTATTCTTATATTAGATGCTGCGTAATAAAACGTACGAAAATTGTACGAAGGAACGTATCGCAAGTGGCAGGAAGCATTGTGACATTACAATTGAACTGAACTAACAAAGTACATCTTGACCAGCTGTTTCTAAAAATAGTAGCACCGAGTCAATATCACAAAACACCGACTTACACGTGATTATTATTCAACCAATGAGGATTTAGCAAAATTGTGTGTTATCTAATATTAATATAAATTTTACCCCGATAAACACTTCCACTATTCTATATATATACCTAGCAAGTTTAAAAATATGGTAACAAGGCTATTAATTTTAATGAACATCAAAAAAGAAAGCATTTCATTAATGCGTCTCACACTAGCTTTTGTCTGACATACCGTGTTATACATTTTGATGTAGCGTTGACTGTTAGCTGTATGACATAGCATAGTACCAAACTTCAAACTGATAGCATACCAACCAATAAATGAAAACAAAATACGCCATTGCAACAACACACAATGACACCAATACAACATCATCCTACAACACACAATGACACCATATACAACATCATCCTACAACACACAATGACACCATATACAAC
>JAUMHH010037080.1:0-10126 GCA_032359455.1 Chlamys rubida
ACGTGTATCTATCTGGTAAGTGTATGTACCGGTATTGTTAGGGACGACTTACGTGTATCTATCTGGTAAGTGTATGTACCGGTATTGTTAGGGACGACTTACGTGTATCTATCTGGTAAGTGTATGTGTGTGTGAGCCTGTGATTTATATCGCTTCCCTGTAACGTGTCACTTTAATTATAGAATATTCTCGACTGGACAGCGGGCGGGACATAAAACCCGTCCCATCATTAATTACAATCGTTAGTGTAATAGGTCTAGAAAATTCCCTGACCGCTGTGTACTGTGGTAAATATTCCGAAATTCAGGAGGATTTTTTGTAATGTTGAAATGTAGTACAGTATAATTATGACATAATTGCGTCTCCTTTTACGTGGCTTCATTGATATTTGGTCACTGAATTCCCTGTCTATCATTTTATTGAAATAAATAAATAATAAGTACTACCCCCCTCCCCCCATTAATCTGAGATATATATTAATGATGATTTATCCATAACCCCTTTTCAAAACAGGGTCATTAAACATGTACATAAATAACCCCCAGGCCCCCTCGACCACCCCCTTCACAGTAATAAAGAATAAAGGTCAATTTCTAAGATTGAGGAACATTACTTTTTGTCAGTAAATAGAGGTATTTAATAGTCATTCATTCTAAACACCATTAAAACAGTGACTTTATTGTTGGCTTACATAATTAATGGTTAATACAATATTGGTGAAATAACTGGTTTTTACTTTGCTTTTCATTTAATGTACTTAATAGTTCTTGATTTTCATTGAAGTAAAGCACAAGCAGCTTGTCAAAATGATCCTTAGTTTTTGGGAAAGTAATATTGCCCTGGCCATTACTTCTGGCCGTTTAAATTGATTCTGTATGGCTACGCGAAAAGGCAATTGCTAATCATGAGATCTCACCAGAGAGCAAAGGGTGGGGATCTCAACCACTATGTCCTTGGAGAAGCCTACGATACGTGCAACCAAACCCGGGACCGAATTTATGACACCGTTCTCATGCTCAAGCGTGATTTCTTGTTCCTGTTGTAAATTATTAAAATTGTTAAATTGTCAATGATTTGGGAAAAGTTTGAAGATACTGTTTTCAATGTTTGCATTTGACTTTTTGATCGTTGACACGCTTTAAGTGAGTCACAAAGAAAGTTGGTCTGAGCACAGAATCTATATGCTTGAGCATGAGAACGGTTTCGTGAATACGGGCCCTGGTAGCCGTGACGAGCGTATATATTGTTCCATGCTCACCAAAGTTAAAGGCTGGGGATCTCGACCGTTTCATTGTGACGATTCCCAGAGAAATAATCACCAGGTATATAATAAATTATGGTACAATCCATGCTGCCCTTTAGGAGTAAAATTTGTAATCCCAAAATACCATTATTTCTGTTTTGGATCGCATCCTCTGGCTGTAACTACTTCATTTATACAAAATATGATCTTCTTACCCCACTAATGCTTCATACTGTATCAAATATGGTTTCCATTCGTGCATACCTTCAGAAGTAGAGTTATGAAGATTTGCCCCGCCGTTCCGTTCCTCAAAGCGGCTACATGCTCCACTGATCTGACATTTGATTACGTGGTTCTTCTTTTAACTGTGCTAAATTTGGTTAAAACCTATCAAGCCTTTCAGGAGGAGTAGTCTTTTGAAGGCTGGATTCCACCAGTTTCCCCCTATTTGCACAAGCCCCGGGGGACCACTCCCTTTCTTTACACACCATATGATCCCATGATCCCAAGGACCCATATATTATAGCAAATGAATGTGTAAACTTGTAAATGGAAAAAGTTGCAGATAACGGCCATCCTACCATGGCCAGATCTTGACCACCGGTCCCTCCTTAGGTACACGTAGGCCTTCAGGCGCCTCAACTCTCATGATACATGTATTAGGTCCTTAGATAACTTTTGTTCTGTGTGGTTTCGATTTTGTGGATTTTCCTAACCATGGCACACAAAAGTTAACCTCCAACAAAATTATCTACATTTTCAGTTGTCTGTGACCTGTCCTCTAGGCCTTTTTGCTAGTCAGCTGACTCCAAACTACCCTGTGTGTTATTTGGTTGTCCAGCTTCGGAGACATTCACACCTATTTTCAGATTTGATACCTATATATTTTACATACACAGATACATAATTATATACATGCATGTATATGTTTATGCTGTATACAGGGAATTTTTTGCTGCAGTTGAAATTTCAGCCCTCTGTAACCAGTGCAAATTGATCAGAACATCCTATATGAAAACACACCCTACTATACATGTTTTTTACATGAAGAAGGCAAAAATAATAGTGGGCGATATGCATTTTACCAGCGACATTTTTACTGGGTGAAACTTTCACGGTTACATGTACCGACCACTGTACAAAGGGAGGTAATTACACACAAAAACACAACCGATATTTGTTCTAACATATTTTATTTTTTCAGCAAGAGCCACTCACAGGGTACAACTATTATATATGAAATTTAACTTAAACACAATATCAAGGAATTTCTGTGAATAATTCTTTAAATTCAGACATGCACCAGTTAACATAACGTCACATACATCTATATAACAAGTGTTCACAGTTCAAAGTAAAACTTAAGTAAAATTGATAAAAAAAGAACTAAACTTAAATACATTTGATCAGCTCTGCTAACAGCACAAATTAGAACTGTAAGCCAATGGCTATTTTAATGGCGTGTGTACCCTCCCTATTTTCAAACAAAAATTTAAGTCAATGTCTTACTAAATACTGTCCACAAGAAATGGGTGTAAACACCTTAGTGATTCACAGTACACAACATCACCCCAATAACATTAGTTTCGCTGAACATCCGAAATCAACAATTAATTAATATATTTACGAGCAAGATTTCCAAATCGTTTAGTCCTAACATATGATCTGGTGGAGTAGTAAATGGGGAGACCATTTCTATTGGTGAAAACAAATATTCCAATAACATTTACAAAATCAATCTAAGGTGTACATGTTCTAAGAATATATGTGAAATATAATACAACTTCAGTTACAATAATGTTAAAACATTGAGTATTGTATACAATCCAAATGCTTATCTTGTCTATAAATATAAGTACAAAAGAAAACAGACATTGACTGTGAAAATCTATAAATATTTAAGTCCAAGGTCCATTTACATTAAAGTGGCTGGAACGGGTCAACCACCATGTAAGGATCCCTGTCCCACTGCTTCAAAACGACTAGAGAAGTAAATGGTACTTTTTCATACATACAGCCTCTGACACCTTATTTTTTTGTATTTTTTTTTGTATAATATTTATATAATTTTTTTGATAGTCCTGCTGGGTCTGATTTTATTTTCAGAAGTTTATCAAACTGTAATCATACTAAAAGAAAGTCTCCGACAAATAGGCCATTTTCGTTTAAACGGTCAAACCGGTCTGACCACTGTTGTTCGTTTATTAAATTAGGTTGGACCTAGTAATCTGATGCTGCTTTCAGTAGAACCTTGACAAAGCCTTGCAAGGCATGCATAAACATTTGCAGGTCCGCCAGGATTTATACCCGAAATTGTTACATTTATGAACGGTCAAACCGGTTGTTCCGCATACCCGAACAGGCCCATAGTCACCCTTTTTGACAGTGGTACGGGCATCCTTAACACAGAACTTTATATCTATCTTGTGGGACTTACTGTCGAACTATTGGCTTCTTTTTAAAACAGGACTACCTGTAGCCTGGTATCTCTAAAATAGCCATGTAAAGGTATTGACTGCAGAAAGGTTAATGTTCAAAGTATGTATGTCTATATTGTATGCATTATTGTCACCTCCGTTACACAATGCATCTGTCTGATGACGGTGACAGATTACATACTGTACTAGTCATTGAAATGTCACACATGAACATTTCACTGGTTGTGCTACAGGAACCTTTCTACAATCGTTTAAAGGCCCAGGTTAATATCACACAGATGTACATTCCCATTTCTGGATGAAACAACTCTGGGAGAGCTGTTCCAGCCACCTAAATGTAACGGCCCCCGGTCTGATACTTTAATGCTGTAGTGTCGTTACCACAATGTAGTGACAATTTATATCAATCACGCTGTCCTACGTAGTGTTACAGATATTTGGTATACATAAACATAGTCCCTGTGGGACTGCAGATATTTGGTATAATGCATTGGAACAAAAATCCACACACACAAATACAGTTGGGTAGGTTATAAATAAGGTATTGTACAATACAGATCAAATGCAAAAATATAAACATGTTAACTTATATCAGTCAAGTCAGTCTGGTAATAATACAGTGAAACCATGTTTATATACCAAGATTAAATCCTGCTTAATACTGTACTTATCCATTCTATCTTCCCTTAATGCAAGTTAAGTTTGAGGGTTATTCCAGGAATAAATAGTCAGCATTTCGACTTGAAATCAATGTTAATTAGAAATGAAGTCAGGCTGAAAGCTCTGGGCAAAAAATATTTTGCACCTAATTATTTTTTTTAAATTGAATGTGTTATCCCTTTTAATGTCATGTTTTTAAACATTTAAGAGTTAGTTAGTAATTGTTTCTTAACGGCCTATCAGCACAAAAGAAGTTATCAGGGCCAATAAACACCCGGAGAGAATGGCACTCACTGGTTTTGTGATATCTAATTACTGATCAGGACAATGTCTATATTTAAGCAGGAATCAGCATCATTCTAGGGTTGGAATGTAGAGATAAAACAATCCCGTAAGTAAACAACTGTTAATAATCAAAACAAGAAGTGGTTAAATAATTCTAATATGACTCATGCAGGGTCATGTCTACAAAACCTAAATATACCTCAAATAATTAGTATAGAATCGCCTGTTGTAATAGTTAACAAAAATCACGTACAGGTGTTTGTTAGAACAGCTTCAGCTAACAATGTGTCCGTCACTGTCCTAGGACAGCTTACATATATTAAAACATAGCAATTACAGTAAAATACATACATATTAGGTAAAAGATAAACTACTGGGTGGTCGGCTGGTGCAGTGGATAGCGCACTTGTCTTTCACCAAAGTGGCCGGGGTTCGATTCCCCGATCGGACGTGAAAAGGTATGGGGTCACCTGTCCAACTACGTGGTTTTTCTTCAGGTTCTTTGGTTTTCCCCCACAATACCTCCCCCGCGCGCTAACATCCGTGCTAACAAGAGTGACTAATAAATATAAGTTGAAATAACTTGTTAAATAATTGTTGTAAAGTTTATATATCCAAATGACATCTTTCAATATTCCTAATAACACAAATATGAAAATATCTGTACGGTTTTCTCAAAAACTAATTGCACTTCAGTTTGAACATAAAATAAGGGGTAATTTAGACTTTGTTTTCGGTCGAGTTGCAGTCGCGTCATAAATCTGAGTGTGGTTAATATCCCCCGGGGGGAGAGAATCTCACACCTCCGGTCTGTCCTGCAATGCATTATTGATGACAAGCCAGAAGTGAGCCTGTGGCGATTTACACTACATGTGATAGATGAATGGCTCATAAGGTGTAATACCCCGTTTGACGGCACGAGGACGTAACTTCTATTCCATAATTACCATAATTAATTCTGTAAATAGGCGAGAACCTGTGGACGACGGACTTTAGCGAGACTAATTACTGGGACCATTTACAGTTAGGTACAGTATAAGTACTGTAAGAGGAAGCGCTTATCTTTTTTCTTTATGTACGCCGATACGTGGATGTTTCCTGTTTCGTCGCCATTGGCTGAGTGAAGTGCAAAATGTTGGCTCCGTAAAACACCAATCGAAATAACGACAAATAAAGCTGACACTCGCAAATGTCGGCTCAAGTTTTTTTTTACAACAAACGAAATACGGATATAGGTCATATCGTAGCTATTTTACATACTGTCAAAGTGATTTTTTTTGCGTTGACGAAATTTTCGCTTTTTCACGTTTACTCAATCAGTACCAAGAAAGACACACCCGAACAGTCACTCGGAACCCAGGTATGATGCCTCTTTTTTTTTAGAGAAACCTCGAATACAGGAAATATGACTGGGAAAACTTAAATGCGTCATGCAGGGGAATATGATATTTCATTTCCCCGCCATGTGATCAATGCAATCCAATCAGCCACTTTGTTTTATGAATGAGGTGTAATAGATAAGTCAGAGCATACCGAACTCGAAATGAAAACACAAAGATTTCCACAAGTTGACCATTCCACATTTTTCTACCCAAATTCACAAAAAAAGGTATATTTTCTGTGAATTGTATTGCAGCCATTGTAACACATCGCTTTGAAGAATGGGCAAAAATTGCCATCTTCTATTCAGTATACATTACTTTCATTAGCATATTTCACGTAAATCAATAGTTTTGGGCCAAAACATGCATCATAAACGAGAATTAAACGCCTATGAAGTCAGCGGCCAATAACTCCTATCCAACCCCCAACACACACGACCAATTGTCTTGCTTGTGAGTCATAAATTGAATAAGTGGTCATATGACGTAATAAAGGTTTACTTTGTTTGGCTCATCGACTTGGCTATTTTTGTTTCAGTACATTCTTCCTTATACTTTATACGTTATAAAAAGTCAAAACGCGTATGGCGCATTCGAATGTACCCAAAATTGACAGAGATTACTTAAGGATCCTTGTAGCACTGCACTGTAATTGTTTTGTATATACCTCCCTTTAATTTCGGCTTGAATATAAATAGCTGGGCCGGGACGTTTTCGTTGGCTGGGTAGCTCAGTCGGTTAGAGCGATAGTATAACACTCTTTGGTTCAATAGGGTTCGAATCCTGGTCTAGACCAACTGAAATTTTACTCTCAGACTTTATTTTATTTATTTCATTTTCATTGTTTTTCATAAAAGTTCCGCAAAGTATGGTTTACTTTTAAGAAATGATTTATCAAGGGTATATGCATGCTAGAAAACAGTTTCCTATGCGAAGTAACAGTTTTTGACAGTGGTACGCATCCTCGATATCCAGGGGTTACGCTCACTTTCGCTCTCTACACCCCTGGAATATGTAATGGCGAAATTGAAGGCACGCAGCTAGCTATTTGATTGATGTCAGGTGAAAAAACCTGACCAATCACTAGGCTGATACAAGTCCTTTGAAGATTACAGAGGAACGACACCCGACTTCAAAGCCAGTAAGTTTTACCGTTACACGACCGAGCTATTCTTGTGATGCTTTTGATGTACATCAAAGGATCAAACTAGTCTTCTTGTCTCAGCCACAATATGTGCTGCACACTGAGCCTTCAATTTTGCTATGACATATTCGAGGGGTGTAGAGAGGAAAAGTGAGCGTAACCCCTGGGGTATCGAGGATGTGTCCATGGAGGTAAACACATGCACTGCTGAATTGTCCCCGACTGTAGAACTAGACTGTGACTTACAGAATGTTATATACCAATTTGCTGTAGACACTAGTTATATATACTCGTTGATATTTGTCTCATGATATTTTTAAAATATAGTACTCATTAATTAGTATTGCTACCACAAGTACTTTTTATAAAAACCCAGGTAGTCCCATTCAGTTATACCGTGATCAACCTCCAAATTATACAATTCTAGAAAGAAAAAAAAAAAAATGAGGTCAATAGGAAGTTTTATGAACCCGAGAAAGTGATATTAACCGAGAGAAAGTTAACAATTACACATATTCATCAAAGTAAAAGTTGTTGTATTACAGATGATATTCATGATATTTATGATGCTTTTCTCATAAAAAAAGATGTAGCGTAAGCATCAAGAGATAAGTACTACAACTGGCAGGAGAGCAAATTGACCTAACAATTGAAGTGACATAATAAAGTGAATATCAACCTGTTGTTTCTAAAAATGATTGACACAAATCAAACAGTGAGGAATTTTATATGATATGATGAGATGACATAAAATGATATCATCTAAAAACACTTCTTAACACTATCCATAATGGATTTTATTTTTCTTAACTGAAATTCATAAACTCCAATCATATTTATATAGGGAAACATCTATATGTAAGAATTCAGTAATTCTGCAATGAAAAATTTACATCAAAATACTTATATAAAAAGTATTCTTAGTACAAAAGAATTGACACAGTTTATATCAGATTAAAGTCAGTGCAGTCCATGTGTCACGTTTAGGTCTTTAACTCAACCCCAAGCTGGTTTCTGAGATGTCACTACTCAGTAATATTATATATATGTACATGGAAAAAATGCAGATTTTGGTAATTGCATTTTAAGCTTGTCTGAAAGTGGGTGAATTAACGTATACATTTAAACCTACAATATCATAGTATTCTGCCAGAGATGTACTCTTGTACTGAGCTTATATATACGGTAAAAATCTGTTGTAATGCCACCCGTTAAACCGCCAAACTAGTATACTGCCATTAATTTACTCCGAACAGATTTCCAGGTTGTAATTTAATATTTTTTATGTACAGGTTACCAGGTACAGTATTATAAATGAATCGATACGCAACAAACCCTTTAATCTCATTAATATAATTCAGAACAAAATTAAGAATTGCAGTATTTATACCCTCCTTACACAATTGAGTAAGTGAGACAAAAGCTAATGTAATCTACAACATTTCTGCTTCATTTTGGAGTATTACTCTTTGACCAGTGTAAAGACAGGACCAGAGACGTATATAACACATATGTTACATATGTAACACATGTGTTATATACGTCTCTGACAGGACAAAGTAGAACGATGAGACACTTTCTCTGTTTAAATCAGGCCACATACCCACATAGGGTTATTTTTAATGTAATCATTATGAAAGTCAATATTTAATTTGCTGCATCCATGCTTATATTTCTTGGCCCAGTGATACATTTGAAATACTCTCACTTCCTCTTCATTTTCATTCACCGTGTTTATAAGTATTTTTAGTATGTTAATGCATGAAGATTGTTACGTCATTGGTTTGTGTGAGAAAATTACGTCGTTTTCTCAAAAATTGATGACGTTACTCTCACAAACAAATGACGTAACAATCAATACCTGCTCACAAGAGAAGATATAACTCTGCAATATGCAAAGACGGAATAGGGATTTCCATTTCGGATGGAAATACCAATTGTTTTTCGTTATGTTTTTTCTTATTATTCTTATTTCACAGATCTTGTAATAGTTTATCTCAGGAACGAAAACAGAAATAATGTTCATATTTCAGTATGTAACAGAGGACATCTTGATTTCTCTTTTTTTGAAAACGATCATGATCATAACATCAAAGGTCAAGGTCACAGATCTATAAATAGAGCATCTTTAACGTTTTTCAAACGCCAATAACTTCATAAGCGTTCGTTGTACTGCATGAGCGCTTAATACTTCTAGTAGATCTATGTCGGGCTAACTCTTTCCCATGACATGTTAATAGTGACGTTAATTATACACTTGTTACCTACTTCTGACGCTGTAAAATAAAAGACAGAAAAAAAATAATTAAGATATTCAAATTACTCATTGAAATATGAGGTACAGACCAGGGGATACAACAGTAATGTAAACCTAACGTTCGCAGGTGCGAAAATATTTATTAAAACTTTATTAATTCTGAACTCTAACGACATTTCGGGTTTAGCACTAAAACAGAGCAGTGAAGTTTGTGATTTCTTACAACTAAATATGTGTGCATCGATCCTTTCCATTTGTTAATTAAACAGAATTTTATTTGATGCAAAGCAGCAAATATGCAAATGAGTTTACCCGGTACACCAAGGTTTTCGATTTCTACAATTTTCTTATAACAAAGTGTCTCGTAGGGTGGAAGGTGGGCTAGAAAAAGATACACAACAAATCTTTTTAAACCCCACTATGTCCAAATATTACCTCATATTTAAATGAGTAATTTGAATATTTCAATTATCTATCTTTTTCACACCGTCAGAAGTAGGTAACAAGTGTATAATTAGCATCACTGATTGCAAGAAAACAATTAATAAATTAGGGTTTTATGTTCCTTCCCTTCAAATTTTCCCGGACGACGGACGCTGCGCCATGGCATAAGCTCACTTGCCCTTCGGCATATATTAAGACAAGAGGCCCAATGGGCCTGCATCGCTCACCTGGTATAAATATCACACTTGTAACCTTAAAAGTGATCTAAAATAA
>JAUMHH010037091.1:0-10126 GCA_032359455.1 Chlamys rubida
TTATTCCCCCCCCCCCTATATAATCAACACTGAGACATTCTCCTGACCACATGTGCCTGTGATTATAACGTGGCGCTTCCCAGCAGTTCAGTCAGTATTTCAAATATTACCATGACATGAATTCATGAAATGTTAATACGTATTATTTTTCTGATGAATTGTTTATGTTCAAAAACCAATGTTTTGTACGTCACAGAGCCGGTAGTTCGTGACAATATCGGCAAACCAAATACCATTCGGCCGTCAAACCCGGCTCATTTGTCGCTAGTTCGTGGAATCTAGTCTGTCTGTCCATCCCCTCTGCGCCACGCCGGAGTGGCACACATCTCACTATCAGCAGATCGCCTTGTAATAATTTAATCATCTTGACAATAGGACTTATAAATAGTAGAGCAAATGGTTGCATTTGAATAATTTGATAAAGATGAATATTCCGGAGGATATTTTGTGGTCATCGCAGGAAACGTTTATTTTTGTTGTTGATGAATCCATCGGTTGGTTTAGATAGTGTTTGAAATGCTATCATATGCTATGTGATCATTTTTGGTCATTCCGAAAACTTGGACCTGATGTTCGAAGTATATACAGCTTAAAGTCACATTGAAGTTAAAGTTTGGAAATCGTTATTATTATAACTGAAGACAAAACATTTATGTCATAAGATTCAAAGTTATCACCGTCTTATAATAAACACATAAATTACTTATATTGATGCATATTGATTTTTGAAAACTTGAAAATGGAGAAATGTGTATGTCCGATAGGGTTGATGAGGCTTATATTATGTGGGGGTTATTGTTGGCACAAATTGCACTACAATCCTTACTATCGTTCCTACAGACGACCGTGGACCTATCATATGTTTACTGAAGATCTACATAGCAATACCTCTTTATCACAATTAAGCCAGGTCAACATCTAAGAAAATGTTTCAAGAAATATCAGATGAACCTTTCCAGCGGAGTATTATTTTCAGATGAAAAACGGTACCATTCCCAATCAGGGTGATTATAGTATTAAAACCAGATTGCTTCGTGGCGTACCAAAACTATCCGGAATTCCTGTAGGATGAGAAGTAGCGAGGCGATGGTACTTGTACAAGTTGTACTAGTCTACCATGCCAGCACCTCAGTGTAGTGCCCTGAGCCTCTGTCTGTAAGGAGAATGACCATCTCTACAATGTATTGTTAGTTTGACGCTTAAGTTTAGAGAAAAAACCGACAGAGTATGTACCTATATAACTGACACAGTTTGAAGTGGATTCTATGCTACCTACAGATTTTTGCGTTTATTCTTCCTACACACATAGTTAGGCAGTATCTATAATAAATATAGTTTTTATGGTCACATTAATTCAGGCGAAATCTGCATTTTCCTCACACGATTTAGGCGTAATCTGCATTTTCGTCGCACACTTTAGGCGGAATCTAGTTTTTTATGTTCACACAATTTAGGCGGTATCTACAGGTTATTTTATGTACACAAAGATTAAGGCGGAATATAGTTGTTTTTGTTCACAAAGTTAGGCGGAATCTACAACTTCTTTTTTACATATGTACACACAGTTTAGGCGGAATCTACTATTTTTATGTACACATAGTATAGGCGTAATCTACAGTTTTCTCTGTACACATTTGTGGCAGGGTTAAAATCTTAAGAGTGTACACTGTATATAGCAAGTTTTAATTCTTAGTCCTTTCACCAAGCACAATGTGTTGTCCAAGTAGTGTCCATGTATATGTCATTGTGTGTGTATTTACCTGTTGTGGTCTGAAAGGTGTGGGTGTGTGTGAGTGGTGGTGAGCCCACTTTACCTGTATAGAATGTAGGTATATATAGGTAAGCACATACTTCTATAAGTGGAACCTTCTAATTGGTCACCTGAATTAGATAATAATACCGTAAATGTTTCTTTTCCCTCCACTTTTTGTCTGTAAGAAAGATATTTCTTTGTATGATTTGGCACTTTCGAGTCAGATTTTGGAGAAGCCACTTGGCTCTACTATTCTATATTTCTGCTGAACCTGGACATGGCTTCATACTCCTGTAAGTTTCAATTTTTTCTTGTCTATTTTAACATGTAGTTTGTATAATGTTGTAAAATATGTAATTGCTACTTTTTGAATGCAATTGAGTCTGACAAAATGTTGGAAGACTGGAAATTGAATTTAAAGTAATGCAAATCTGGTGCATTTATTGTATTTCTGCAGTAGCTGAGATTGATAAGATATCTTGGTACATATATTGGTTTTATTTTGGTAAAGATGTTTTAAGAGTAAGAACCATTGTTAACATGAAGTATTTTATGTATGCATATGACCCTGGGTCGACTGAATATTGATAACATTTCGGAAGAGTCTAGGAATTCGGCCCATAGCCAGGTACACATATATATATATATGTAGTTTGTATTTTGAGTATCATTTCAAGTTAATGCTAAATGTAACGCCGAGGGTAGATTATCTCCTCTTAGACTGTATTGATCAAAGATTTATAACTGTAAATATATATTGTGTAAAGGTTATTAAATCTAACATATTGTGTAAGGGTTATTAAATCTAACATATTGTGTAAGGGTTATTAAATCTAACATATTGTGTAAGGGTTATTAAATCTAGCATATCGTGTAAAGGTTATTAAATCTAGCATATCGTGTAAAGGTTATTAAATCTAACATATTGTGTAAAGGTTATTGAATCTAACATATTGTGTAAAGGTTATTTAATCTAACACATTGTGTATTGTTAGAATAATATGGTTTCATAGATTATTTGAAGTATCATTGAATGTATGCATGTATGTATGTATGTATGTATGTATGTATAGATGGAAGTATAGATGTGAGAGATATTTATGTCATCTAAATGTGTTTCATTTGTATCTGTCACAGAATATCTGAAAATGTAAAAGATGAAACAGACAGATATTGATTCATGGAATTTGATGTTCTAAGTGCAAGAATAAACAAGAACTGAGTTGTACAGTCTTTGTGAGTTCTTCAAACATTCACTGGGAACTAACCCAGCCCAGGTACACATTTATAGGGCGAGATCTACAATTTTCTATGAACACACAGTTTAGGCACAATCTGTAGTTTGCTGCATACACACAGTTAAGGCGGAATCATGAATTTTCTATGTACCCACAGTTCAGGCGGAATCTACAGTTCTCTACGAAAACCTTCATGTAGTGTGAGGCAAAATCTACAGAGATGAGTTGTTAATGATGCAAATTGCATAACAGAATCTTGATCAAATGGACGCATGCCATTATAAATCGCAGACACTGTCTAATACCAAATAAGTGAGAAACAATGAAAACAAAAATCTCCTTCAAGTGACTTCTTGTATTTCAATAGTAAATGTAAAAATAGTTCAACAGGAAGCTCATTACAACGTACAGTATACATATGATCAACATTAATTTTAAAGGTCGACTAGATTGGATATATATATATATTTACAGAGTTGTCGACCCTTGTGGCAAAGTGCACGAGTCTGGAGTGTGATGGACACACCTAATACCAGTGTTAGAAACACAGGCGTCTGTATTCTCTAATTTGTGCATATTGTTAGGGAAATATCCACAATTCTAATGGTATGTCAAATGTAGTATAAATCAGTCGACCGAGCACTTCAGTCTTAATAAAACGGTCAAATATAAATTGTCGCTTTAATACATTGACTTTTTTGTCGTCTAAAACGGTCCTATCCTGTTATGTAAGGAGTATTAATAGACGTTTTATTGACTTTAGCTTACCACTCGGTAATACCTATTTAAACACCTAAAATCGGCTAATAATACGCTATGAGAGGCGTAGGTTATGAAGCGAATTTGAGAGGTCTGAATTTAATTAAACTGCTATTAATAATCCCTACACATCAAGATAAGTCCAAACATACTTAATGTAACATTTTTTAGGTGTTTATGATCAGGTTGGGATATACATACAACATGTAATTGATTCGCAGGCCCCCTGTGTCGTATTGGACCGCACAATTTGCACCACACGGTGGTGAGTTTTTCTTCAGACACATTGTTACAACCCATAATATTTCAATGAACGTTATATATCTGTATTGTGTCTACTGAATCCAAACACAGGGACTTGAGAAACTGTTACAGCTATATTTGTACCTAAACTACACGTCTTAGTGGTTTGGATCAACTTTCGGTAAAAAAAACACCACCCCAATGATGATATATATCATTGGTCAGTTTATGTCCAAATATAGCTTTAACAAATTCTCAGGTCCCTGTGCATCCAAATATCAATGTATCGACTTTCGTTAAAATTTACTTAGACTACACAAACAAACGACTGAATTCGTGCCTGAAAGTACGACATTATAAAACTCACAGTCTCACTTTATAAACACGGGACAGTTTCGATCTGTAGACCAGTAGTCCTGATGCGTGTGATTTAATAGAGACTCTATAGGATACAAATTCTCTGTAAATTGTATGTCTATCCACTGGTCCGATGCAGAACAAGCATTATACACCACTTAAACGCTCGAGCTTCGTCATCAAAAAAAGTTCACAAATAGCTGTATAATGTTAGCAACTATATAATACTGTTTAATGGTGGTTTTCTAGCTCCTTTCATCGCCTTTTACATTTGAGCATGTATTTAAATTCCTTTCGAAATGTTTTATCGAAAAATGCATAAATGAATGGATTTGCAACATGGTTAAGGAGATACAACTGGAAGAGAAACAGATACAGGATCCGTTCCCACTGAGCATACTCCGTCCAGTACTGGACAGAGTCCAGATTGACCAGTACGTTCGCGATTAAGGCGGGGGTATAGGTAATCGTACAGACCACAGCTATCATCATAAACATGATAGAGAATCGATGTACCATCATCCGATTCTTCTTCCATCGTTTACCAATCTGCGACTCCTGTCTTGGTCCTTTTGTGATTGGTGAACCACCGGGGCTCGCATCCTTAATGGAAATATTTTTATTAGAAGCTCTGTTATAACTTAAATTATCGTCCTCGTCTTTGATGGTTTCTAACTTTGTTTTTGTAAACGCTCCGCTGTCATTTCCCGAATCTTCGTCATCATCTCTGAGTGTTTCCACATCAATTTTCTTAAAACTGACAGTCTTTGAGTGAGAGTGGGTTGGTTGTGTAGTGCCTACTTGTTCCGTAATACTGTTACAAGTGTTCCGTGGTTCCTCCGTTGGTTTTGGTGTGTCTGACGAGCCACATGCGTCATCGGTTGAATAGCCTCTATCGATAGACGTTGTTTCGCCTTTCTCATTAACCTTGTCGGAACGCTCGACACTTCCGGTAGTCTTTGACGATGATGACTCTTCCGATTCTATAGCCACACTTTTTTCGTAACTTACAAGATTATGTTTGTAGCTTTTCTTAATAGCTGGTGAACCGTCAACACCGTTACTATTTCTAATGGATTTATAATTACCTCTTTTTGACGTCACTTCCGGAGAATCGGTTAGTGTAATTTCCTGTAGCGAAATACATGAATTGTTGGCATCAGCTTTTGAAGTATACTGACCACTGCGATGCGTAGAAGCGTTGTAGGTATCAACAGTCAAATCCATGTGTTTTTTCACCTGTTTATATATTGTATATCCCGTCATTGAATACAGAACGGCAACTCCCATCATTACACTCCCCGCACACACAAACATAAAATAAAAATAGATAAGGATATCTTGCTTCATAGACGGACTCTCGTCGTCCTTCCGTCCACAACGGTATCCGGTCACGTTCAGGTGACTATCATATATTTCCGTTTCTCCATAAAAGACAAATATAGGAATGTCGATCATTATGGCTACTCCAAACGTCACTGCCAAGGCAACTTTGTTTATAAATGACGTCATCTGTCTTCCAAAAGGACGACAGACTTTGAGATAACGCTGTACAGCTATGATAAAGAGTAACATACCGGAAGCTGTTCCCATAGTCCGCACGAAATACCAGCATATCCGACAGAGCACGTCGCCTTGGAAATTCACCGGAAGCATATTACGTGCCAAGGAAAACAGGGGCCCCGTGGAACACACAATAATATCCATTCCCGCCAGAACGAGGATAAAGAATTTGTCATCAAACTTGACCTTGAGTTTGAAGCTGTATATGTAAATGACGGCAATGTTGCCAAACACTCCGATGAGTGCATAGAGCACAAGAAGCACATCAATTGGTATCAATTTATAGGCCTCGTCTCGGTTCCAGGCGTCTAAGTCCCCCATAGGGACATTGTCAACAGAGTCCTTATCACTCGCGTTCATCATTAGAGTCTTGATGTGTCTGCTGGTGGAAACATGCTGAACCTTCACATGGATTCAGTCAAAGTGAACGTTGCTATTTAATTGCAATGTTGATATATACACTCTAGAGCGATACCCACGTGTCCGTAAATACCCAAGTGTCTATAAATATCCACGAATACCCACGTGTCTCCTTGGTTGGTAATGGTCCGGTAGTATATAAATCAAGACTGGTGTTACCAAGAGGTTCATCAATAAATAATACACTAAGCTTGTTGTTCCCGCTATTCCTAGCACATTGTCAACCCATGCTGTATCATAACACGGGGCAATATGTAGTGCTGGCAGGGTATGCTTCGTATTTATATGAATACCGATTGATACGTCAGAGCGCGTGCTGCGCCCACTTTCTCTCTTCAGCAGTCACGGGGCGTATCTAACCAACAATACAACTATTTGTTTCAAGTTCATGAAGCTGAAGTGTGACGGGTTGTTTCCTGACTGACATACGGTTTTTTCTCGGTAAACGTACTTCAACAAAGAAAACGTGTCATCGTATGATATACAATAGTGAGAGTTCCCACATTCCTGTCACATATACTCGAAACCACAGGTGTAACCCCTCGGTACTTCTGTGACGGTTTCAAAACTTCCTATCACCCACGACAGTTATACTACACCATGTACATGTATATAATATAATTACACCATACCTTTTTTTATTGTAACCGTCCACCTGTTCATCATTATCGAATTTCACAGTGCAAGTAGCCGGATCTTAACAAACGGTTGTTCTCCTCCAAATTCACTTTCGTTGTATGTATGTATGTAGCTATATATAGCTTGTTGAGATTTTCGAGAACTAGCACCTCACGGTCCGTGTGTATAGTGAAGCGCGCAGTTATTAAAACACTTACGTACACTTACATATGACGAGTGTTAGACATGAGTCCATGGCGTATCTTGTGTGTTTATGTAGTAATGAACCTTAAGCTTACTACTAAATTATGTTTGTCGGTGTCAGCGTCAACTCAACAATATACATATGTACAGGGTCATTCAACCATGGTGGGGTTCACGCATATAAAGTACGTACCGGTATACACATATACACACACTGCCGCCACACCTACTACGTATACAAAAGGTTTTAACGTTTTACAGACCGGACGCGGGATAAAGTTGTAAGAACAATTATTCATGGATTTATTTATAGATATCACATGGTTATTGTGATGTCAGTTAAGGTAATATTGTTATTTTCTTTATCCTTTTTTCTCTCTTTATATCAACCGGCGATTACGTTTAAGTATGGATCGCTATAATTAAACTCACTCGGATTTTTTTTTTGTGAGAATAACAATAGTCTATAACTACAGTACTTTGATACATGAAGAACTGGTCACTTGCTTTCTGACAGCCCCAAGTTACCTGGGGCAAAATGATTGTAACGTTACCTGTAGCTTGAAGTATATACGTACTTACAGAGCCGTTACGTATACAAAGGGTCTCAATTAAGTCATTCAATCTGAACATGGCGAGATTGTAAAAACACCGAGAAGTGACAAGAGACGACAGTTAGCAAGACTGTGTGATTTCAAATTACATGGCATCTATATATAGAAACAGGTAAAAACTGATACGCAACGTTTGTGGACCAGAAACGAGGGATGAAGGATGTTATATATTATTGCATTGCACAAACTGAACGGTTTTCGTCGGCTGGTAATTACATATTTCCAAGCGTAATCATAACTTTGAAAAATCAAACTGTATAATATTTCATAGTCTTATGAATTGTTGAGATAGTCCAATATTTCTGAACCTGCGTATGTGTCTGATATATTACAGCAGAAACACGGTCCTCCTGTTAGCTTGATTTCTCTACAATGTAATTCAGTTTGCGAGAATAAGGAATTTGAAATTGAAGAGGAAAATAAAGTAAAAAAATAGCCTGAAAGCACACACACAAAGATATGGCCATAAAAGGTGATATTTTCGAACCCCAAGTGTTCCTCCCTTGATATCACAGGTACATCGTGTATGTAGAATTCTGTTTCATCCTCAAGATCGCGCGTACAATCCAATGGGTCAGAAATGAGAACGGAAACCATCGGTTTTCGGAGATGATTTGTTTGGGTAATTGTCATCTTAGTTTTTATTGTTGCGCAATAAACCTTATTTTGTTACATTATTTAAAAAAAAATCATCTTTTTAAAAAATTGAATTTATTCCGCTATTCAATTTTCGGAAATTAGATATTTAGGCGTTACGTTATCAATTATGGCCATTTCTATATCCTACCCAATATCAATCTGAGACCTATATATACTAGTAGGGCTTGCATGAAGTATCACAGTTTTTGCAAAACTAAACGACTTTGACCCGTATCAAGGTCACGTGGCTCAAATCTGTTAAACCTCTCAAACAAACTTTTTTCTGTCGAACTGGAATACCTAAAGTCATGATATTGGCCAGTTGCTTTCTTGCATGAAGTGTTAAACGTTTGTGAAAAGGATCGACTTTGTCCTATATTCAAGGTCACACGGAGCTTATGATGTTTGGTCAATATCTTGCTGAAATGAAGTTTTATTAAGTTTGCGGACAGGAATGACTTCGACTAGTATCGAAGGTTATACGAGTTAATTTCAAAGACACAGTATATCTTACAATCTGGTGATGGGTTCGCTAAGAGCGAATGAGTTCTTGACATTTGTTCTCAGCGATCTTGTCCTTCTATTATGTCTGCTGTCTCTAGGTGGTCGGGTGGCGATGTGGATAGCGCACTCGCCTTTCGCCAAGGCAGTCGGGGTTCGATTCCCCGATCGAACATGAACAGGTATGGGGTCACCTGCCCGACCACGTGGGTTTTCTATGGGGACTCCGGTTTCCTTCAACATAAAAACCCCCACGCGCTAACATCTGGGCCAACAAGAGTGATACGTATAACTTGTTTCATAATTATTGTAAAATAACTAAAGGTCTGTCTATCTTTTATAAACCGGACGTTCCGTCGCTCCTGCCATGTTGTCCATGATAAACCGCCTTGTTGCTATGCATTGCTGTTTAGGTTGGTTTGTTGTCCATGGCAAATTTAAATTTTAATGTTTCGACTGTGATGTATGTACAGTAATGATCCATAAATATGGGTTATTTAAATGACAAAGGATGTCAGATAACTTTCAAAAGTATTAATCAGGTAAACAAATTTAGTAGTATATCTATCAATCACCCGTCTCTGATATGGATTTTTCAACAACACGTTTCACGCGCCGTATTAACGGCCACGTTTTCGGATCGACTTGCCATTATGGCTTTGCAATTAATACAAACTTAATTGACGAAGCAGAAATTCATTAATCGTTTGATTGGCCTGTATTATTACAGTATCATTACTCAACGCACGCATTACAATGCAAATTGTGGAAATTCTTTCCCTTGAGAATATCAATAAAAACGAGAAATTTATGACTATTATAAAGGTTTGTAGTTTAACACTGTACTCAAACACACGATGCCCATACATGTATCAAATGAGAATCAAATACCTCGTCACAAAAATAGAGGAATAATAAAAAAAAATTGCTTATAATATGTTGAATGGAAACAAGTTTTATATATTGCGTCAGGCAGAGGAGGACCAGTATTACTATCAGTACTATCTACACCTCACGAAATGGTTTGTTTGTTTGTTTGTTTGATTATGTTTAACGTCCTATTAACAGCTAAGGTCATTTAAGGACGGTCTCCCCTGTGTGCAAGATGCATGCGTGTGTATTTTGGGAGGCTGCGATATTTTCGTGTTTGTCTCCTTGTGATAGCGCGGAACTGATGCCGACTTTATAGTGCTACCTCACTGAAACATACTGCCGAA
>JAUMHH010037102.1:0-10125 GCA_032359455.1 Chlamys rubida
TTTCCCTTTGGGCCCCGCCCTGGGGTTGGGGCAGGAATCCAAATTTTACAAATTTGTAGCCTCATCTACTAAGGACGATTCTGACAATGTTTGAAAAAATTCCATCCAATGGTTCTTGAGAAAAGTCATAAATGTAAAAAGTTTACGCACTACAGATGACGACGGACGGAAAGCGATCAGAATAGGTCACTTGAGCAAAGCTCAGGTGAACTAACAGCGGCTACATGGGGTGTAACCTGGGTATTTCTCCCATGTTGATTTGTATTATTTAAACTTGCAAGCTGCAGGCAAAATATCATTACTTTAGACCTCCTTTTTTCAACAAGCTACCGGACACATGTTCTTACTCAAGGCATTAAAGATCTTTAGAACAAATTCATTTTGGATATTGACACATTTGATCCCAGTCACATTGGAAGTGAATTAAGGTGATAAAAGAAATACCCAAAAGAGTAACAATATTTAGCCTGTAGATCAGGATTGCACTACACTTGAATCTGCATGAACTTTGTGTCGGTAGATTTGAAAATAATATCTACTTCCACTTGAAGCTTAGAAATAGACTTAACTCGAAATTGCGGTGACCACATTTTGTCATGTAAAGTAATATTTGACAGATGTAACAAACATACAAAGTACAATTTCCTTCATCAATCTTTGGGTGAGGAAGAGATCACTGTGTTCCCTAGTCCGAATTATTCTGACGTTTTATCGACTTTTTTTATATCGGTGTCTGTCGTCGTCTGTTAATCGACGACAGACCGATATAAAAAAAAGTTGATAAAACGTCAGAATAATTCGGACTATGTGTTCCCAATTATTCCTGCATACCACCTTGTTATGATGTACCTGCATACCAAGTCTGAATTAAATACACACTGATCGAACATTGAAAAGTATTGGATCACCTGCTTGACCAGGTGGTTTGTTCTGGGTACTCCAGTTACCCCTGCACGTGTGTGCACCAACATCTGGGCCAATAAGAGTTGATTAATATAAGTTGAAATAACTTGTTTCATAATTGTTGTAAAATAAATGAAGTTTATACAGTTCATATAATTACATACACTGTACATGAAACAATGGACAAGATATGCTCCAGAAAACTACATTTCTGCATCTCAGATCAAGGCTCAAAAGGTCACAATAACCTTACATTGGTACCCAACACAGCAAGTTCTCATTATATACCTACATACCAATTAAGTCTGAAGCCCATGCATGAAAAAAGGCTCAAAACATGCTGCATTTTTTAATTTTTTCTCTACCCAAGATTAAGGTCAAAGGTAAGAAAATGCAGCGTTTTCATTGCGGCAAGAGATACAGCACCTTCTTATGATGAACCTACATGTGTATACCAAATTGTGAAGCTCATATTTACATGAAACAATTGCGAAGATATGTTCTGGAAACCTGTATTTCAATATTTGAGGTCAAGGTCAAAATTCAAGAAGAAATTGCGGTGTTGGTATGTGACACAGCACCTCAATATGAAACTACAGTGAAACCCTACTGATGTGAACTAGCATTACTTTCATACGAATATTCCTCGAATAGTTCGCTTGGTCCCGACCGCATTCTTATATATTCTTTGTTAACTCTTTCACCACTGTAGACCATAATGGACTTATCCATAACAATGCATGGTAGAGTCTTCCAGGGGTGAAAGGGTTAAATAACCTCAGATTACTCGAACTGACATTGCTGGAATGACTTATGTTCCTCAAACTCTGATTTATCCCCAACTGCTCAAAACCAAAGTATTTAACCTATCCTTTCGTCTAACAGGTAGACACACCTGCATGTACAGCCGTGTACCATCGACATGCCTCGAGGCACAGACTGCGGTATACACTCATTGTGTTTATACATGTGTTACCACCTAATCTAATAAATAAATATACAACATTTGATATAGCGCCCTATCTAGCTAACATAAGCCACTCTAAAGCGCTTTATTATTACAGTACATAGATATACAATTTAATACAATGAATACAATTAGCATATACATTAATCGATACAATTTTGAGGAATTCGCAGGAGCTATCAGGCGCTAACTACTAGTCCTATACCACCTGGCTATCATACGCTAACTACTAGTCCTATACCACCTGGCTATCATACGCTAACTACTAGTCCTATACCACCTGGTTATCATACACTAACTACTAGTCCTATACCACCTGGCTATCATACGCTAACTACTAGTCCTATACCACCTGGCTAATATCTCCCTATGTGTGTATGCCTGCCTGTGTGCTGGAGATGTATTGTGTTGATGACGTGACTGTGTATGATTTTTCTTTCCTCCTACTGGCAATCACATATAACTATCTTTTCGTCTACGTCTTACTGTATACTGGAAAACTTTCTCTGCAATTAAACATTCGCCTAACCCAACTCTATAATGAAGGTGAATTTATCGTGACGGTGAATATCAATACATAACATGCTACGTAAAGCAACTTCACATAAAAGGCGAATATACCACTGGGCGAATATGTATTTTTCATTACAGGGCGAAAGTTTGATTTAGCGAAAGCTTCCCAGTATACAATATGAACTTCTTATTATCTCCGATAATCCTATTTATCTTATTATGTCTTTAATTCGACAGGAAACTATGTCCCCGATTCCTTTAATTTATGCATATGTTTTTGCAATGTTCCATTTTTCCCGTCGAACTTAAACCTAATTCAGTCTGTTATATACCAAGCAATTCAAAGGGTTTGTCGCGAAAAATGTAATTTTTCCAGTATTATAAATTTAAATATTTTGCATTATATTTACGCGATTTGTCGCTAAACTTGTATTTTAAAGAATGTACGGTATTGGTTTCTAGGATTCCAATACCGTACTCTGTACGAAAGTTACGTTGCCGCTAAATCTTCACTATTTACGGTTATGTGAACTTTGTGTCTTCTTTTTCATATTCTAGATTTAGTCAATCAGTGAATATGCCCCGAAAGTGTGGTAAACATTTACATTTGTTTTAATTGTATTTTTTAGTAACAATACCATTTATTTTGTGTTCTAATCATAATCAGGTAACATTTAAGCAATATTCTGAATATAACAAATATATTCCAAAGGTTTTCTACGAAAGAGCTTTGGTTTTTAGTTTTGTAATTAAAACAAACTTTATACCACGGTTATTTCATAACCGTTGAAACTGAATACTTATCGTCCATTAAATGCTATTAATTCTTTTGTATGATTGGTATCCCCCATCCAATGTCATGTTTAGCGTTGAAATCGGTGGGTGCATTAAGTTTGTTTTATAATATCAATAGTGAATTTGTTTCACGTTCGAAAACTTTTATATTTCATCAAAATATTGATATAAGTAACAATTTTTTTCTAAAATGTTAAGGGGTCGAAATATAGATTATTTAATAGAAAGCAATAATGTATCAAAGTTTATATTAGAAATTTATACATATAAAGGGCATTCAAGAATCTTTTATACTAACTTGTTGTATGATTCTTTTTTCTGAATAAAATATTTTGTTTGAGTTATTGAGCAACCAACGACACTTGAATTCACCTTAAGGGGCCAACAGTCCGGTTATACAGACATCTAGTTAGGTTTGTTCGACCATTAAAAACAGAAAAATATACAAGATTATAATACAATTCGTTTGGTATTCAAGACTTTGGCAAAGTTTCCAGTTTGTATTGAAATCGCCTTATTTTCCCTTTTCAAAGTACATGTAACTGTTAATCATCATAAAGGTATTGCCATGTTCTTATCGAAGTGTTCAATGATAGATCTGTAGTGCCATTTGTCCCATTTGTACAATCAAATTAACAGACGTATGTCTGGAAAAACATGTTAAATTGGGATACAGAATAAAAAATTGCTGTGTGAATGAATGGTTATCTTATATGTTGGTAATATCTATTTTTGTGAATATTTTATTCACAATAATAGATATGTCATTTTGTTTCGATTAAACTTGTCCTCATTTGCTATTGAAAAACAGTCAATCTTGTGTTATATTTTCATAATATTTATAATTCTATTTGATGACAAGCTTTGAGCTTGAATATTTTTTAACGGTGCGCTAGTCAAAATTGAACTTTGGTGCAATACGTTAAACAATATTGGTCATCAATTTTAAACGGTTTAAGTTCGTCCAGTCATCTTTCATAATTTAGTAGCTCTTAGTTAAATAATATCCCATCTTGTTAAGGAATCCACTCAATCGTTCAAGAAATTTTCAACTTAAGTGTGAAAACAAAATACAATCCTTTTTTTGTAATTCCAATATCATAATATAATTTGAGCTCTAACAGGTATATATTAGTATATGAATTCATTTCATCTAAATGTTTCTTCACCCTCCTCTTCCTCTGCTTCCTCTTTTTCTTCTTCTTTTAATTCAGTAAACCTTTAAATCTAAAAATATGATTTAGGATGTCAAACTCTTTAAGACATTCCAAAAACAAAAAGCAATGAAATATTAGGAACATTATTTAGATATTTAAATTACATTTCATTAAATCATGTTGAAAGGCCATCGCTCTCCTCAAAGGTATAATACAAACAAGAATATGCATTATAGCTGAACTGAAGTGATGCAAGGGATGTAACTCATAGCTTAAGTGATACAAGGGAGGTAACTCATAGCTAAAGAGATGGAAGGGACGTAACTCATAGCTAAAGTGATGGAAGGGATGTAACTCCAGTAGAATATTGCTTTTAAACAGCATTCATTGATAATTTCTCAACCCTCCCATAAGCGTGATATCAATAAATCCATCAAACAACCAATGGTACATAACAATCAGATATACAGTCTCCAGTCCAGGAAACAGTCTCTTTCTGAGATATTTAGAAATTCTTTTTTGAACGATAGCACGAATATATACGCTGCATAAAAATCACAATAGTCTTGTAAATACTTCAGCTTATCTCCCTTTACATAACGCCCTGCTTCGTATCTATGACTTTAAGTGCTATTACCAATGTCTATGATCCAATATTTGTAGTCGCTATGTAAATACTAGTGTAACTGTTATTATGCTTACTGATTCCGCACTGACTGCAATGACTTAAATTTAAAGTTTCCTGTTTGAAATATTGCTATGATAGGAGACAATTAAGAAATAATTCATTAACCGGGGAAATTATAAACAATTACATGTTAAACATTCTCTATATATAGACAGGAAACTATTCACCGTACCGATACGCCCTATGCACATGAAGATGCAATTTTTTTGTCCGTCCTAGTTTAACACTCTATCCTATAATATGATATCTGTGTCACCTGGGATGTATAGGCTTCGTGTTCAGGTAAGACCTCTCGTTAGCAATAAGGAAGTTAAATTCCAAAATGGTGGCTGATATATGTAAGATGGGATCCCGAACAGGCTTGTAGTTTCGGTGTAGAAGACAAACTTGTCATTGCGTAGTTGGAGACGACCTGTGATCATATAGTAACGCAGTGGAAAAATCTATGTATATATAAAGTTATTTTACTTGTAAATATATCATGTAAGGTCCAGTGACTTCAGAGTACATCTTGGATTATCTTTTTATTTTATTTTTTAAATGGCGACAGCTAGTGCTATGAAGGGATCTGAACCCTTGCTCTGTCTGTTGTGCTATAATGAATACCAAGTGCCGAGATCGTTACCATGTAAACATACATTCTGTGAGAAGTGCTTAAAATCATATATAGAATCTGTTGGACTACAAGAATCAGATTCAGGCAAACACTTTGACTGTCCAGCATGCAGATATTCCGTCATGGTGCCAGATGCAAATGCGTGTGATATAGCCAAAGACTTCCCATTGAACGCGCTTTACAAGTCCCTTTCTACAACTAAATGTTCTGATCAAACCCTCTGTGATGTTTGCCAGAGTGACAAAGTCACAAAGTCAGCCATCGTGTGGTGTATCGAATGTGGCGAGGCATTATGTGATGACTGCTGTGATGCCCACAAGAAAGTGAGACTGACAAAGAAACACCAACTCATTGATGTAAGTCAGCAAGTGCTTGTTCACAGTCGTTCTAACGGGGAATGCCCAAGGCACCCAGGGACAATGCTAGAATTATTCTGTCTGTACCACAAGGAACTATGTTGCTTTCTCTGTACTCCAACGCTTCACAGTGGCTGCAAATCGATCAGGTTGCTTGATGACATAGCAAAGCGAGTGGAAAAGCACAAGGAAAAAACATCATATGTTTCTGAATTCGAGAACATGAAAAAAGAAATAAGGACTATTTCTCAACAAGAAGATTCAAACTTTGGAAAAGAAGACAAAGAGTACACAGAAGTGTTGTCTGAGATGAATACTTTAATAACAGAAGCAAAACACAAACTAGATGAGTTACACCGAATTTTTAAGGCAAACGCAAATGCTCGATGGAACACCAGAAAGGAAATCTTCTCCAGAATTCAAAAAGAAACACAAATGTTACAAATTAACACAGAAAATTGTGTTAAATCAATGTCGGCAGTTACAGAGCGCGCATCTCCAAGACAGATGTTCGTCATACAGGAACAGATGAAAAACCAACTTACTGCGCATGTTAACAATGTGAAGACCACATTAAAAGATTATAAAGAAACACAACTGAAGCTGGAAACAGAAGATGCAATATCAAAGATCGCCAACTCTATCCTTTCTGTGGGACACATCATAGAAAAAGAAACTCCATCTGCACTTGTACAGACTGCTATGGCTCGGATAGACGAAAACATCGACATCCTGAGACAGAAACCAGAGATTTCTTTGTTGGAGGACTCCGTGTGCACCTCTGATATCCTAGGGTCATTGGTCACCAGCCGTCCTGTAGCCGCTGTGGATATGATATATGTACGACAAGGAAAGTGAAGAGTGTCACAAATTCGAGGCTGGGGCAGAAAACACGATTTTCTGGAAGAACGTACCTCCCTGATGGGCGTCTGCTGTTAACTGATCAAGGCAACAAACTAATCGTGATGTTTGACAACAAGTACAGTGTGGTTTACAAATATGGTAGTGCACCGTCCCCAACCGGCATCACTTACAGCAACAAACATAAAGCAGTGTTCGTGAGGAATAAAACAAATATAATACAGTACACTGTCAACGGTGTCTCTGAAATTCTTTTGTATTAATAATTTGCCTTCTCAGTCCAGTTCATCGTTTCTCAGTGGAATCACTGTACACAACGACACCATGTTATTGGGTACAGATGCCTATGTAGTGATGTGGAATATCAATGGAACTGGACATAAACATTTTCCTCGTTTGCTGTAGAATTGACAGGACGGAAATATTCCGGTAGCATGACGAAAATCTTGGAGCAATTACAGGTATGTCATTTGACAGGTCAGGAAACATATATGTGTGCTTCACCGACCCTACAGGTAAGGTGTATCAGATATTACATGACATACAGAGAGGTCGTAACCTTTTGCTGGATCAAAGTGAAATCAAAAGTCCATTATACATCATGTACCATCCATCGGAGGAAAAGTTTTTGGTGACATCATTATCCGTCGAGAAGGCTGTTCTATTTGAAGTTTGCGAGTTTTGAGATTTCAATTTCAGTGAGCAATGAAAAAAACAAACTGGAATTCCGATCCCGGTTTCAATGGCAACGGACGCTATTAGTTGCCGCTCTTTCAAGTTAACATTATACCCTAAACGGAAATCGTGTCCACCTTTTCTGATATCGAACTTTCTAATGTAACAGTTGTTTTCTGCATTTTTCTTTGTTTTAGTTTCACAAAAAATATGTGTTTTTGATATATGCAAGTGAAATATGGGGTCATCATAAATCTCCAGCTGTGGAAAAAGTTCACACATTTTTTTGTAAGAAGCTACTCGGCCTCTATCTATTGAAAGAAAACTGAAAGATTTGAACTATTTGTTGAAATTGAAAAGTACAAAAAGTTGAGTCTAAAAAGCCTGCTTATAACAAAAAATTAAGTGGAATGATGAAAGGTTAATTAATCTCAAAACTGAATTAGATAAATTCATGTTAGCGTATATATGGTATGGTAATAAGATGGAAAATTGTACATTCAAGATATTAGAAAATAGATATAATTAAGTATACAACCAAAATTGTTATCTAAAATAAGTACCATGTGTGTACTTATATCAGCATTTGGGTGATAATTTATGCTAACGATATCATTTATGTAAAGTTATTGATTCAGTGTAAAAATATGTAAATCAAGTATTAGACTATCATCGCATAATCTTGAAATAGAGAAAGTTAGACATGATAATATTTCTATACATGATAGAATGTGTACATGCTGCAATTTAGCCGAAATTGAAGTTAAATTCCATATTTTCCTAAAATGCTCCTTTTATTCAGATCTACTCTATAATATATTAAGAAATATTATTATCGAAAACCTAGTGTATTCCAGCTTGTTCAGCTATCAGGCGTACTCAATGTTAAGGACTAAAATAAAAAGGGGAAATTTGTACATTTTGATTTCATGAAAAGAAAGATTAAATTGAGGGGTTAATTATAATAATGTTGCATTTAAGCATGTAAACACTCCCTTATGGATCACTCTCCGTTTGTTTGTATATAATGTACATATTTATGTTGTATTTGCAACTTATGGGCTGTAAGGCCTGCGGAATTAAAAAACATTGAACATTGAATTTTAATCTTTTAAAACATGCCTCATCCGTAAATAAACTTACATCTACTTCAGGCGTAAGTCTCGTGAACTGTTCCCCTACACATCTCATTCGGCAACTCAGTGAGCCAGGTTCACCAAGATTGAGAATGGAATGTAGAACTCCGTTTTATCATATTTTCACTATGCACATGAACACGATAATTGAACCTAATAATAAGTAATAAGTGTTTGCTACTTACAATCAAATACAAACAGTTGAATGTTGACTTTAAGTTACCCCCCCTTTCACCTTATTTGTCACTCTTCAATTGCGTAATTCTACCAACAAATAAAAATATGTTATTAAAATGTTCGTCAAATTTCAATCATTTAGATAATGACTGTCAGTTTCAATTTTGTTTCTATTTTTTCGACTTCGACATAATTATGTATAAAATGTTGCTGCACTTCCAACATTTTAGTTATCAAATAATAACATGTGATCAGTGTTTTACTTTACATTGATGTCATATGAGATACTGTTTAATTCTGTATTTTACATTAAACCATTCATATAGCTCCGTTATTGGATAAATATTGCGGATAGTTAATAAACTATTTTTTAATATCCAACAATGTTGTTATTTCACGTGGATGCTTCCGAGCTGGAAAATGGGTCGTATCGTCTTACTGACATGGAGTGACGTCAAATTTAAAAACAAAATGATGGAAATCCCCAACGGGGACATTTGTTGTCTGACGAAATTGCAACCAATGGAAAATATGAAGTTGGTCCCACAAAATGGGCGGTCCAGCATTTGGTAAAATGAATAATCAATAGCACGCGAGCAAAAGACAAAAAGAAATAAAATTATTTCTTTATTATATTAAACGTATATATAAGGACTGATATGCACAAATAAGGTCGTCATTTACATTAAGTAACTTGATGTAACAAAATATTGCTGTGCACTATTTATTTCCATTTCATTTCAAGATAAAAATGTTCGTGTGGTAATAAGATATACACCAGAAAATAAGTAAAAAGAAAGGAAAGAAAAGGCGACAGACAGGATACGGCGACAATGCACTGACCCTGTAGTCGGCAAAACCCAATTTAGATTTATTCTAGCTTCCTTGTGAAACCAAAGCAATTCAAACACACCTGACTCATTCTTGACATTAAAGGTAGACAATCTGACAGGTAACGTGACAGAAAAAGTTACCTGTGCCGGTGTCAAGGCTACCTTGAGTATTAATAGATATAGTCCGTAGTTACACAACCAAAACAAGATATCCATGTAAATGTTGACACGTTGTTTAAATTGTTGAAACCTGCTATACTATTATATTACTTCAATCATTTAATTATGGTGTATCACTTTGTTTCTTTATTGCACAAAATGTCGCAAATACGATAGACTATGGCAATGACACACGAGTGTCTTCGGTATGAGAGTTATTCCGTCTTTGCGTATTGCAGAGTTATCTTCTCTTGTGAGCAGGTATTGATTGTTACGTCATTGGTTTGTG
>JAUMHH010037113.1:0-24204 GCA_032359455.1 Chlamys rubida
GTGTGGTTCTCTAGTGTTCTGTGTGAGGGTGTGTGGTGTTCTAGTGTTCTGTGTGTTCTAGTATTCTCCATCAAGGTTTGTGTTTCTTTATTGTTCTCCGTCAAGGTGTGTGGTTCTCTAGTGTTCTGTGTGAGGGTGTGTGGTGTTCTAGTGTTCTGTGTGTTCTAGTATTCTCCATCAAGGTTTGTGTTTCTTTATTGTTCTCCGTCAAGGTGTGTGGTTCTCTAGTGTTCTGTGTGAGGGTGTGTGGTGTTCTAGTGTTCTGTGTGTTCTAGTATTCTCCATCAAGGTGTGTGGTGTTCTAGTATTCTCCATCAAGGTGTGTGGTTCTCTAGTGTTCTGTGATAATGTATGATCATCAGGTTTTTAGGGCTCAGTATGTAATACATGTATTTGCATAGTTTATAGAATCAAGATTAATGAGTTGCTCTGAAGAAGTAGCCTTATAATGTTGTTGGTAGTTAAACGATTTGTCTGATTGTTAAATGCTAATGTATGACAGAGGTTACCTGTCCAGCTATATTTAGCTTACTCAGGTGGTATTGAAGTACACTAATCCTTGCTATTGATTGCCTCTAATGCCCCATCACTGAACTGTAATCCTATTATGGTATCTGTAAATCACGGACCATACCTGTCGGTATCTGCAGCATCAGCAGTCTGTTAAACAAGCCATCGACCATTTTCACTGCCCACAATTGGACAGCTATACTGCCTATCTGCAGAAGAAAATACAGACACTGCAAATAACTTATATATTTTCAATAAAATAAACAATAACAGCATGACTATTTGAATCAATGCATTAATTGTAAATTGTTAAAAAAAAAAGAATTGCCAGAACAAGTTTTACATAAATTTTCTTTCATATTTGCTACGATACATTTAATGTGTAAAGCCATGATTTTGATTTGAGGAAAAACCAATTCATTAGCCCTCAAAAATTTTCATTTTTTTCTTGTTTAGAAATATTATAGCAAGCATGGTAATTTCATTTTTAATTTCATTTTAAGTTGAAACAATTTCTTACAAGAAACAGGTACAGTGTAATATAAAGCGACACTTATCTTTACACATAAGATCAATTCTGGTGGCCTTGGTATGTAACTTCACAATTCTAAGTTGGTATGCACATGATTGTAAGTAAGATATTTGATATACCCATGCTTCTCCAAAAATAAAATGTTTACCAGAGAAACTATTGGAACGATTTGCACCCAAGTCCAAATGACCTCTGAGGTTGGTAGGGGGAAAAGGAGCTGTTTACAGACAAGCCTTTTCTTCTTATCTATAGAATTGGCCCATCATCAATTTTTTTTGCAAGAGAAACTATAGCCTACCACACATACACAATGTTTGTGAGATAAACCAGTATCTAGTCCCTGCTGTAGTCATCACTGGCCCACTCTTCACTTTCCAAACCCATAATTTAAACCTCAACTAAAAAAAAGCTTAAAAAATAATTGAAGGAGGAAAAACGTATTTCCATCCAAATGCTGTTGGTCTACACAGTATTGTTGACATAAACATGAATTAGAGGCTCTTAAGGAAGCCAGAATTCCACTGTACAAAAAACACACACAAAAAGCTGTAAAAAGGAGCTGAAATATTTAGGCAGAACAGCATAGATATCTCTGACATTGGTTTCCATCTTTATATACAACAACTCTTTTGTTTGACAAGGTTCGAAAGAAAATGTAGAAAACACAACGGACCTAATTGGATTGATGGAGTTAACTTCTGTATCAGATGTTTAGAATTCCTAGCCCTTGTATAAACTCTTAAGTATGGAGAAGTAGGATCTGCCCATCATAAACTCTGATGTTCCCTAGCTCCCAGTCTCTACACCTAGCCAACACCGTACATGCACTTGTAATATGTTATAATACACACAAGAGTTCTGCAAAACATGACAAACTGAGGAATCCTGGGTCACTTGATAGATTTCCTGGCCCAGCAGAACTTCATTTCCTCCAGAAGTTAATCATTCATAGAGAGATGTAATTTAAGATGCTAGGTATATTAATTCTATCAGTAACCAGATGTATTTGCCAAGGATGAAACCCAACCCACCAAACAGTCATCCTGACTTGTCAGAGACCCATCTTCCTTCCATCAAATCCTTTCGACTTGTTTTTCTTGCATGTTTTCTTCACAATGAATCAAAAGCCAAAAAAAGATGTTCTAGATATTGTGCTGAAAATGTTTATCAGATTTTATACAAAATACTGTACATGTATACAACAAAACTGTATGCAAGATGATGTATATTAAATACTGTATACTATACAATGTATATTAAAACCTATATGCTACTGGATACTAGATACTGTATACTAGATACACATACATGATACCAGATACTGGATACTAGAAACTGTATGTTCGGCAACACATACTAGTAACCGAATACCAGATAATGGATACAAAAAACTTATTAAATACCAGATACTGGATACCAGATGCTTGATACTGGAAACCAGATACTGTATACTAGATATTGGATACCAAATACTGGATACCAGATACTGTATACTAGATATTGGATACCAGATACTGGAATCTAGATATTGGATACAAGATACTGTATACTAGATATTGGATACCAGATACTGGAATCTAGATATTGGATACCAGATACTGTATACTAGATATTGGATACCAGATACTGTATACTAGATATTGGATACCAGATACTGTATACTAGATATTGGATATTAGATACTGTATACTAGATATTGGATATTAGATACTGTACACTAGATACTGGATATGTAATACTGTATATATACTAGATAACTGGATACTGAATTCAAGATACTATACAAAAACATATTGATGAGAACTTCACCCACCAATCCCTTTGATTGTTATTCAATAAATTATGTTATTTGACCGAATATAATATATAATTAAGATACTGTAGTTAGTGCTGTATGTGTGGCTTCAATTAGGGAGGGGGGGGGGGGGATTACCAGCAATTTATATATTATGATCTTAGAGGAAGTAATGACCACAAAAACTGTCCTTCCTAATGCTCTCAATGCTCCTTCATCTGTATGATAAATGAAGATGTTGTATCTATTATTTAGAGAAACTTGTTATCATTGACTTTTTTCCCATAGATACCCCAGGCTTGCCTCTTAATCAAACAATTCACCTCAGTATTTCAGAAAAAACTTTTGAAGATATGTTTCATAAGAAAAGGAATTTGGACATGAGAGTTCACTTTGCTGTAAAGATGTCTAATAAAAATTGTAACATTGTTTTTTAGTTCCCATTAAGCCAGCAAGATTTATCTCAATATGTGTTGCCCTAAATTTACAGTCCTAGATTTCCTCCAGTTACAGATTCTGACTTTTCAAAGATGAAAAAGCAAATCCAAAACTATTTTATAGGCTTTTTATAGTAACATCTATATGAACGTTGGAGAGCACACTAGATAACTATCCTATATATAAACATAATTACTGTATCTTCTCCAATCTGGACAGAATACTGGGTCAACAGGGTGCATTTAGATAATGTTTAATTAACATGTCTTACTTTCCTCTCTAATAATCTTATTTTTCGTTGGTCGGTTGGCACAATGGTTTGCACGCTCCCCTTTCAACAAGACGGTAGGGGTTTTGATTCACTGATCAGCCATGTAAAGGGGTCACTAGACTGGCTACCAGCCCCTAAGTTTTCATGAAGAATTTCTCAGCTGCATTTTACTACTAGCTTATCTCCCCCTAGTTTAGAACTTAAGAATCAGACATCCACGTGATCAAAATTATTAGAGTTAAACTTTTTTCTTAATATTTCAATATTCTAGAGACGGTGGCCAGTCTAAGATCTTCTCTGTTTGATTTCGAGTATCAGACGAAAGCCACCACAACAGGATCTGATCCAGAATTTAGTGTGTGCCCTAGATAGGAGCACGCGTGCTCACGTGTTTGCCGCGCCACATGGTCCCGAACTTTTATCTGCTTGGTTTGTTTTTATCTCAGACGCGTGGATGCCCCTTCCATCACGTTGTTTTATCGTAATTCCGACATTTTGGCAGCGCATGACTCGCCAATACACGGGGCCAACACGGCAACCCAGGAATCTCAAAACCTTGTAGCATCTCCATATAATACCCGCTCCCCCTTCACAGCGAAGTTGACTCGTCGAGTTTACAATAAGGGTCAGTCCATGTTAAAACTAAAGGGGAAGGTAGTAAAAAGAGAGTTTGTACTACACAACTTTGGGTTAATTGAGAGTCTTTTTTAAAGTAATGTGTTTGTTGAAAAAAACATCCCCAGGAAGACGATACTTTGGCGTGCTATTGTGTACTTGACCTGAGCATAGAATGCATGTACACCTTACAGTATTTCTCATAAATCATGTTTTTATGTGTTTTAATTTAACATTGACATGATTTGTGGACGTTTTGTCTCGTTATGTATGTAATGTTAGTACAGTAAGAACATAGTTCCAGAGCGACAGAGATAACATAAATTGAAGGTCGCTACTCACGCGTCGCTGCTTAATCAAACTGCGTGTTACTGTTGGCCTCTCATGTACAGTGTTAAAGTCACTTAATTAGACGATATTTACCTCACAAATATGACATCCATGCATTGAACATATGACTTAACCTTACAGAATCACTAAACTATAGATTGTATTTGGATTTATCAAACGTGATTAAATGCTGACAATTTCATACTATGAAAAACAAAATCATGCTTTTTTCATTGATTGCATGAAGCAGGCTCTACACGTGTCTCAGCCCGTGCCTATTCCATCCTCGATATTCAGGGGTTACGCTGAGCGAAAGTGAGCGTAACCCCTGGATATCGAGGATGGTGCCTATTCATGAAAAGTGTATAAAACTGAGGAGAGTGGGTGATATTGCATACATTACATCGTTCGTGTTTCTATTGTTACGTAAATTTGTTGTTGTCATCTCTTCACACAAACTGCTTTTAAATCTTGCACTGTATTTTGTAAAACTAGGTTTATTCGATTTTACTTACGCCCTAAGCTGCAGAAAATAAAACAAAAACCTCTATATTTCACCTTTCTCGTCGGGAATCGTGGCACAAAAAATACGTTTGAGACTTGTACCGCTAAACCGTACCTTTATCGTGGGTTCATAATTACTGCAATTATGTTTGTAGTATTCCGGTATTGAAAACTCAAAAATATGGTCAAAACGTTTTAAATATTTGTGATAGAGAAAAAAAACATTGTCGAAACTCAACGTGGATAAATTGTATCTGTAACTTCATATACGTATGAAACGTGTACATTTTCCGACTAATTTAACGCACTTAAATGCATTAAATTGAATATTCACAGTCCCGTCAGTGAGTAAACTGAAGTTATAGCTGCTATATTTGTATTTTCACTAACAAATAGCAAAGAAAGTCTAGATACATTAGAGACAAAACTGTATTTATAATTGAGACGAACTCTCTCTACTTCAGGAAATGCGTGAATGTCATTACCCAAACTTAGAATATACATTAACTATTTTCTTACGTTGAATAAATAAACAGAATTCCAGAGTTCTATCCAAAGTAAATAAATAAAGTTAATCAGTGTTTCTATTTCACGTTAGCGGGCATGACCTCACGAACCCTGAGGATCTTGGACGGGCTGTCGGGAGGAGGGGGGCTAAATGGATAGTGCGATATGCAAACAAACAACTCCCTCCCCCTTTCACCAGATGGATGAGGCTTGCTGGTGATGTCTAGACCTCGTTTGTGCATGATGGAGAGACTGCATTCGGAGACTGAGTCATCACACATAGATAAGATTATAAACCTCACAAACACACAAAAGAAAGCCCCCGAGGAAGGGCAGCTTAGCCACACAACGTTTTTTAGCTGGAGCCTGCGGTTTTACTCCGGTCCTTGATATTTGGCACGGGACCAGGTTTCTCCGGCCCTGAAAAAGGGACAGATTAGTCCCCAGCACGCGCACCGTCGCCAGTCCAACGTGTGTGCTAAGGTCGAACAGCAGTTATTTTCGACTTTTTTTTAAGAGGGCAGAATTGGGGTAATTAATATTTATAAATAACGACGGTAATTCTTTACAATACCTCACTAAGTATTATCTTATACAGATATGAGTTGTCGGTTTTCAGAGATAAATTGCATAATCAAACCTTGTTTGTAAAACGACAACATTTGTTTTTAGAAAAGTATTTAATCTTGCATCTTCTCCCTAAAGCGGCCTCGATCAGTCGTCGTTTGTTCCTTCGATGGAATGTAGTTTTGGGTTATAGGTCTGCGAAAATACCAGGAACGGCCGAAACACGCTGCCATTTCTGCAAATATGCACTAACAACAAAATTCCAGGGACATTTTAGGATCAACCAGACTGAACGCCTCATTCGACAGACGAAAATATTAAGTAGAATTTGAAAATAATTCTGTACTACGTTATCATGACTTTAAAATTATTAAATGAAAAAAATGAACAAAAAATGGTAATAATTTTAGACAAAAATAAATATTAATCTTAGACAAAATGAAACATTTGTAATCGTCTTTTAACTTAAAACTGAATATCTTTATTTTACCAACAGAAATCGCATTTTTAAACCGAGTTACTATTTTCGGATGAAGAAAACTTAACATGTACTAAAATCTGAGGCTCCTAACTATAAACCGGATTCTTGCTTGCTTATAGAACAGTAAGAACTGAGGAGAGTGGGGTTCAGTCTAAAAGTTTTAGAAATGGATATAATTTGACTTTTATGTTTACATGATATATTCGGTTGAATATGTTTTTATTGAAAAATAGCAATGAAACATTGAATTTAGTGAAATTTGAAAAACATGTACACGGACCTCCAAAAAAGTCGTTACATGCTAACGGACTGGCTTTTTTGGCTGTCTATTCTAGAGCAGTATAATTTGCATACAATGAAGGCGCTATTATGTTTAAGATTAAGTAAACGGACAAAAGTTTATTCATTCATAATTATTTTTTTCTGAATTATTTTACTGAAATATCTTATTTATCATGGATCGAAACTTCAAAAAAAACTTAAATGTTGACGAGATGCTCTTCAGGTTCATCTCCCAGTTTCGCTGCCACATTATAGAAATTAGAATACACACTGAAAAAAAAGAATATTTTCCGATGCCGGGAATTGAACCCGGGCCGTCTGGGTGAAAACCAGAAATCCTAACCACTAGACCACATCGGATCATGCAGCAATATTGCACACATTTATAAGAGGGCAATGGTGCCAAACGCGACAGGAATTTATATGGTTTTCTTTCCTTATATTTCAAACATAAAATTGACAATTGAACGGCAACATATTTTTATGACAATGTTTTGTATATGTATTAGTATACACGTATTTATGTACAGGTATACTGTTACCCTTTAGGTTCGATCTTGTGTATCGAATAATTGCCAAATAATTACTCACATTTCTATATGTGCCTTAGTTAGAAACGTACGATAAAATAAGTCACTGATCCTTGTCATCAAACTAAAAATGAAATAAATGAATAGAAAATAAAATTATCTTTAAAACATAAATAACACAACCGTTAATGTAATCGCTCGAAACTTGTCGTTTCCTGAAGTTCATCATGAAAAGACCGATGTGTTCCGAATGATAAATGAAATGATGTGATAAAGCTAGTAAATATGAGGTCTGCATGACGGCTCGTATGTCGTTAAGACACAACGCTGGACATGTGCCCAGCTCGTGTCTAGCCACCCTGGCCTCATTGACCCAAGAAACGTGATGCATGTGCTTGTGCAGGCCCTCCATCTTACGTCTGGCAGTACAGGATGGGTCAGGGAATTTGTCACTCCTATCCTACGGTCATACACGGATATTGGACAGCCTTGTTCATCACAAGGACCAGACATCAATGACCGTATTGAAAAAAAATCTTCAAATGTTACTTTACTGGATTTGGGTATTTAGATGTCTGTCGTTGTGCGCCTACACCATTGTGTGAGTGTGTAGTTCACTTCCTACCGTTGTACGGTGTATGTGCAGTTTTGGCCCGGGAAAGAATATACTTCCTGTTTCCCAGTGTATGCTTGTTTGAGGCGATTTGTGGGCCACTCCTCGGGAGAATCGCAGTTGTTTTCTGCGTAGAAAACAAGATTGTATCCGACTAATGCATGTGTATCTTAGAGGCGACTAATGTGATACCCATTGGGACACCATTTATTGGATCTGAATCTTATTTTATCTTTTTTTTCTCGTACCTACTCTTTATTCACTGGTATTATCCCAAGGCATTCGTCTACACATGACCGTTGCTCTTACATGGACGTTAAACTCCGATTAGTATAGTCGAATCTGAAACAAATCTTTGTCAGAGTACACACAGGGACCTGCTTTAAAACAGAATGCGTAATTTGGAGACGTTTCTGGTGTGTATTATGAGATGTTTGACTATAATAATACATTAAATTTCTCGAAATACCAACGTATAATTCATCTCAGGTCCTTGTTTTCGAGTCGGAAGATACTCGGCGGGAAGGAACACGGAAAGAAGAAGGAAGAAACAAAGAAGTTTTGTCGTTTTACTATTTTCCTCCAGCGATAGCCCGTGTGTGACCATACGGAAGTTGTTAGAATACAAGCCATTACACATTAGCCTGGTTAGGAGGAAGCTGTCCTGTCACCTACAACTACCCAACTCCCAACCCGACACCGCCACACCCTCTTTACGTCACTTAGATCACGTGTGACCTTTGGGTCATCTTCGATATCCAGGGGTTACTCTCACTTTCGCTCTCTACATCCCTGAAATATGTCATAGCAAAATTGAAGGCACGAAGATAGCTGTTTGATTGGTCTCAGGTAAAAAAAAAACTGACCAATCGCTAGGCTAATACCTGTCATTTGAAAATTACAAAGGAGAGACGACCGACTTCAAAGCCTGTCAATTTTTACCGTTACGTGACCGCGAGATTCTTTTGATGTACACCAAGGGGTCGAACTAGTCTTCTTGTCTCATCAACTAGGTGGTGCACACTGCGCATTCGATTTTGCTATGACATATTCCAGGGGTGCAGAGAGCGAAAGTGAGTGTAACCCCTGGATAATCTCCAGCACACACGCAGGTATACACACATAGGGAGATATTAGCCAGGTGGCATAGTACTAGTAGGCAGCTACTGCGAATTCCTCAAAAATTGTATTGATTAATGTATTATATGCTAATTGTATTAATTGTTTATCTATGTACTGTAAAGTGATTTAGAGTGGCTTATGCTAGCTAGATAGAGCGTTATATCAAATGCTGTACATTATTATTATTATTATTATTATTATAGTGTGTGAGTGGTCATATAACACTTACCTAGTTTTAATTAAAAGTTGATTGCATACATGAAAATAGTCAAGTGTATAATTGAACTACAGTTGCTAAAAACGTGTTGAATAATGTGAAGTTAATAAAATAAGAATTGGACATCATTGAAACTTGACCAGAGGAGAAAACATGATTGTAAATTTTCATTTTTGTAGATAAACATCATAAGATGTGTGTTAACTTAGTAAACAAACATTTAAATATAGATACTTCGGATTCTTTTACAATATTCACTTCTGACAGAGACGTTGAGTACTTTCAGTAGGGCTTTTAGGAAATGGAGAAAATTGATAGAAACCAGATATCTCTATATAGATAACTGATGATTTTTTATTATAAGAAATTGAATTATTTTTGTTTAGTAGATCTATAAACTGATTTTTTTTTGATTTTTTTCTTTGGCTTAATTATTAGTCAGTGTGACATTTCGTTTTCTTTCTACAAGTGTATGTTTATATTGAGAGTAAATGTTACTACGGTAACATACAAAAGTAATGGAAGAGCAGATGTATAGTAAAGTAGGGACTTCTGTTGATATATCTCCTGGCAGCAGTACCTAGCTAAACTTGTACCAACCCGAGATCTCTGACATCGAAAGAAGCGTTCGGAATATCTCGGAGTTTTCCATATACTTTACAAGTTTCAGAGCGACATCTGTCAGACGAGTTGAAAGTCATGCCGGTGAACAACTCAGTCTGCAGAAGAAATGTGATTTGTGCTATAAGATGAATGCTGACGACGAGGAAATTCGTTGAGTAGACGACGGGATGCCTAGTTGGCGTCCAGATTGTTTTAGGGGCTCCGTTTACGAGTCTGGTAAGTTGAACATTATTTGTTTACTTTGCACACACTCGCTCTTGCAAGTGTTGTGTTGTTGTTGATCATTTGAAAAGATGGCGGGTGTTCTGAACTACGGTATACACGATGATCAACGGGTGTAGACTCTGCTTACGAGCTTGTTTGGAGGGATTTGTAAATATCATATGTGAAAGATTTATTTGTTATTCATTTTATGTAACTTTGGAAGCACGATCGATTGCAAATTTGAGTTTTACAACTTATAACAGAGGTCGAGTATCAGCTGTGTATTGCAAGTTTGCTTTCAAATCTAACCACATGGACGACTTTGGAGGAATGTTTGAGTATATAAGTCTGCAACATATGTGTAAATTTGACCATGTTGTTCAAAGTAGATTTCTAATATGCAGATAGACATCAGGCAACCGTACAATAATAAATTAGTATATGTAGTGTAGCAGATTTAATTGTACATCGGATTACAGTCATCTTTTAGCTTCAGGCTAGAGGGAATTTCCCTTTCGCTCAGTGTTAAGGCGTCCAACTAAGAAGTCTGGGGTCGTTGGTTCGATCCCCTGTGGAAGCACACTACTCTCTTTCCCGTTACAATCGGTGTCTGTGGCCCTCCCTGTGGTGACAGGGAGATAGAACCTGGGTTGCTGTGGTGTCTGAATTAAGGCAAGGGGGGGTGTTAATTGTACATAATTATTAATTGTTAGGATGTTAGTTGCCTTCTAGCTTTAGGCTAGAGGGAATTTCTCCTTAGCTCAGTGGTAGGGCATCCGACTAGGAAGTCCGGGGTTGTCGGTCGATCCCCGTTGGAAGCACACTATTCCCTTTCCTGTTACAGTTATAAAGACTGTCACAGCAGTGCACGAAATAGAACCATCAGTCATGTGGTTCAAATGTTTGGAGAAGTTGATAGCTAAAACAAGAGTATTTCTGATTGTCATAGTTATTTGTGATTAATGAGATACTTGGCTTTTAGTGAAAAACTTTTCACTGTCTGGTTCTGGAGTGTCATCATAACAGATCAAATACTGTTAATGTTTGTTCTTTAAGCCTCGAACTCAACAACATGCAAAGACATGCTCTTTCGAAAATTCCACGATTTTGACACAGAAGTCATTTCTTTGGGACTATACCTCATTGCCCAGTTAATGCATTGTAATTAATGGACTAGGAAGTTTGGGGGTTGTTGGTAAGACAACCCCTGGTGTTCTGATGATCTGAAACACACTCTTCTGTTACAGTAGTAAATTGAGCCTTCAGACTTCAACAAGCATGGTTGACACTTGACATTAGGTGATTAAATATTAAACACATCTGAAAATTGTCTGGGCTTGAAATGCCACTGTCTGTCAGTATAGGAATCAGCATCTGGACCAATCAGCATATCTCAGCTGGAAACTTCAGCTATCAATTCAGTCTTGTTGATAATTCATAATAAATTAAATTGGTTTCATAGTTATTTTGATTGGAATCACATCCTTCGGCTTCGCTCAGTCCCAAAACATATAATTTGACAACATTTGATTAGGACCCATGTTATATATATGGTGACTCCATTAATTCAATTTCCAGATGACTCGATCTGCATATACATATGAGGAGAGAGTGGGCCTTATTATTTTATTAAAGAACTGAAAATGACTTTTTTTTATACCTTAGCTTGATCTTTCCAATTACTGGTGACTTTAGATGTCGCAGTAGAAATAAATTGTTACATTTTAGAATGCAGAAAAAATAAACAAAATATAAAGACTAGTTTTACTGTCAGAATGTCCTTTACTTGTTGTTTTAGCAATACCGTAATCACATACCACAATGTACATGTACACATGTACGGTGTTACCAAGATCACCAAGACCAGAAGCTCTTGAAGTGCTTCGTCTCACAAAACTAATGAACAGCTATTATTGATTTAGATGTCTGTTTGATTTCAAACTGTTGGGTAGCATCTGCATGTGTCTGGCTTGTTGGTGTATGGTCATTGATTGTATATTGTTGGTACACCAATATCAGGAATATCAGATGACTTTGGCTCAGGTCCAAATTGGGGAAAATCATTGACAAAACTGAAAAAAGTGAGAATTTTCATATGTGGATATATATATACAATCTGCCAAAAAAATGGCTGCAATTATCGATCTGTGACATAAGATGAAAGAGTGTTCACACATGTGTGTCTTGGTACTGCAAAAAAATGTTTGTTTTATTTTTTTTATATACACAAAAAATGTTCTTTATGAAATTATAACTTATAATTGCTGTTAAACAGTATTCAAGATTTCATTAATTATCAAGGATTGGTGTTCACTTTGCTTCCCAATAACTTAAATAAAAAAATAATATTGAGGACAAAATGGCATGCATCATTACATAAAATGGTGCTAAAATATTTGGAGCTCTGCATTCTTGTTTTAATTCGTTAATTCATTAAATCAACGGATAACAACCAATGGTCAGCCAAACAGGAGTTCTGGATATAGGCTTTGTAATCATTTAAATTTTCCACATCACACATATATATATATATGTGGCACAGGGTTCTGTTTCTTGTGGGCTGAACAGTAAATGTATCAGTACAGTTAAATGAAAAACTGTAGGTATGCAATTATAATAATCAGCGGGGTGCAATTTTATACCTGTGCAGCGGAACTGGACTGGGTCGATCGTCAGAGACCAGGTAGCTCAACTGGTAGAGTGTCTGTCTAAAGTTTGGAGGTCCTGGGTTCGAACCCTGGTCTGTCTGGCCATGCATTTTTCCGTCTCCTTGCACACATGTACCATGTTATGTGAATGCAATTGATTTGAAGAACCCAAAACAAATTCTGTCATATTACACCACTGATCTTGCAGTCTTGTAGTCTGTGTGAAAACATATACCGGTACAATAGGCAGAAGATTCAAGACTCCACGGCACACAGCTTTCTAATTAGATTAAAAGCTTCCCACAGAATAACTCAGCCTCTCCCTCTTTTAATTTACTGTCAAGTACAGTAGCTTGAAACATAATACATAATGATGCCATCCACACTTTGCTGAAAGCAGGCCATTTATCACTAGTGTGTCACTAATAACTGCACTGTACTTTAAATGTATTTTATCAACAAAAATCTAAAGCAATATTTCCTAATATCTCGTACTGAAAAAACAGGTATGGTATACAGTCGTACATGTTATTGATGTTGAGGGCAAACAAAAAAAATTATGTTTCAGGTAACATGCCAGAAAAAACTAGTATAGGTTAGAAGGTAAATTATATCTTTTTGTATTTAAATTTTTTGATTTTTATGCTTCATATCAAATTTTACAATGCATTTCTGTACATCATAAGAGTCTATAATTTAGTTTTCAAGATTGGGGTTAGGCTCCAAAACAGGAAAAAAGTACATTTTAATGAGTGACTGTGAACTTTGCCTGGAAAATAAATTTAATTCGGATACAAGTGGACGATAACACTTCAATCATTGGTAACATGATAGAGCATCTAAAATGGCTCAGTCTTGCAGATCGTACAAAGGATGCAAGGCCGACCATGCTCGGTAAAATATGTCATAGCAAAGTTGCCAACAATTCCACACTTCTTGTCCCTACAACTAGACAATCCAGGCACTCACATCAAAATTCTTTCCAAACCATCTCTTGTACAACCTCTAGGAGGAAAGAATCTTTCTTTCCCCGAACAATCAATGATTGGAAAAAACTACCCCCTTAAAATATATCAGCAGATGCTGCAGTACTAAGTACCCCGGTATCCATGTGCACCTTAAAATCAGCAATCTCTTCCTTTCAATTTCAATATTAACTTTGTTCCCTTTCATTTTATACCGCAACCCACATGACATAAGCTTCAACCTGTTGAAGTTGGTCATAAATTAGGAGAAGTACTGTAAGATGAAATGTTCAAGGTCAGCAGGAAAATCTTGGTAGGCAGCTGGGATACCTGAAACACAAGTCATACTTTCTTTTTGGTCCAATTCAAGCCAAATCTGATTAAAATCATATCCTACATTCACTTCGTATCACCTTATGTGATACGTACTGTGAATGTAGGATATGATTTTAATCAGATTGAATTCAAGTGTGCTGGTCGAAGTGCTACTATATATATATCTTCATTTAGTGTGGGAAGTCCAGCCATATACTTATATAATGGAAGTCAATTAAGTAAACATTTCATTGTTTCTTCATTTGTCCTTCACCAGTTGTAGTAACATATGATTTTCATATACCTACAGCATTACTTACGTGAGCTGGTTAAGAAAACAACATTACCTGTCCCGATGTATTTTCATAACAGATTTTCATTGAAGTTTATGCAAAATTGAAGTATGAGAATACCTTGGTCTTGGATGAGTTCAGTTCATATTTCATTTGGTCACAGTTGCTATGTATAGGTCAACCACAGGGCCAAGGGGGCATTCATGTCTTACAAACATACACTTTTTCTACTATTTTTCATATTAAGACATAAGTTGTAAAAATCAATATCCTGCAAAACACACTTTTTTACATACTTATATATATACTATACTATCGTACAGAAAACCACAGATCACATAAAAGCAATATGCCTAGGGAGCATATTAAATTTTATGAGATATTTGTTTTGTTTTTGATCAAATGTCAGTTTAGTAATCAATATTTTCCCTAGAACTATAAATGTCTACAGCTACAATTTAGTCACATGTACATGTACATAATGTTATAATTATGAAAGTTTTACATGATATCTAATGGCTGTGGCAAATATGAAGCATAATTGTTATAACTAAATATAATCCAAATGTTAAAATTCCAGAGAAATGTAGACCGGCCTTCATGCTGTTGTGTGTAGTTACATACATGATGTAGTAGACCTGTCTAGGGACTGGTATTGGTTGAGCTCTAATTTACCCAGCTGTGATATCTGTCTCCCCGAGACTATCATTAAAGTCCAATTTCTCTGGTCTTTATTGGCCATTTCAGATTACTGCCATACATGTAATTGTATTCAGTGTTATTGGCAATATTGGAGTTTGAGGGGAATGTCAGATCCATCAAGATGATTGTCTCTGGAGTGAATTATACTCCTGTAACCAGCCTACATATACACGTTTCTCCTGTATATAGCCCTCACAGAGCCTGCTGTGATGTTTGAATTTCATCTCAGCAGAAACAGTCTCAGACTTGTCATCTCAAGTTGGTTTAGACTATAGATATATTGTTTGTAGGCATAAGATAGGATACATTTTATTTTGTACATGTCTCCTTGTATAAGGATACCTACATGTATATATTATGCTTTGCACCATTCCCAATGGAATTGGTACCTATTTCCAAATCAAAAACTAAAAAATAAATATGAACTAGAATAAAACTATCTTGATTATAATCTTAATTTATATATATATATGCAAAATTGATGAAAAAGAAAAATGTTTAAATATTGCTGTTGGATCATGATACACCTGTAACTGTTCAAAATCCATGGAAGGTGTCAATTCCACATAAAGATGTACACGTACAGGAAAGCACCTGGGACTTCCTATATATATCTAGAGCTTAGTTTGGCTTCCTATATATATATCTAGAGCTTAGTTTGGCTCCATAAAATTTCTTCTCTTAAAACTTGCCCAGATCCATGTATCAAAACCAGTCTGCTTTCTGATTTACTTAAAATCCATTCTACTTTGTAGTCATGGTTACTGTGATGGCGATGCTAGACTAATACGATTTGATTCTGGGATTTATTATATTGGATGTCGCTATAGCAACAGCAAAGGCCTGATGTGTTATACATGGCTGAATGATTTAAGTAAAATGAATTCTATTTCAATAACTGCTGTTTAAGAATATTTCTGATTTATTTTTCAATGCCTCCTGCTTTCCTGGACCTGATTAGTATTCCATATCAATGGGTCTTTATTAACATCTGTAAGCACATGGTGGGTGTCACATGGTGGGTGTCACATGGTGATAATAGGATAGATTTCATTTCCAGCTGATTGTATTGGATCATTGCCCGAATACTACCTGTATTTATAAGACACGCGCCAGCGTCTGTCGCAGCCAGCGTGTCACACATGACCATTGTTGGAAGGTGTTTTGATTTGAGACTGATTTGATTTAGATCTTGACACACAATATTAGTATTTGTAGATCCATTTGTGAGATATTTACCTGATTTTCTTGTTTAAGCCAGAAAGTATATGACAACATCTATCCACCCCTGTAAGAACAATTTGATCATTTGTTTATGAGTTAATTTAGGAAAAAATGCTGACTTTATAAAATTTTTGTTTCCTTTACTGTAAAACTTGACATGGTATCTTGTTTTGACAAGAGTCATACACATCTCTCTGGTGTTAAATTTCAGAAGCTGGCAGAAACATTTGTAGCTTTCCCATCACATATTTTACTGAACATTGCGTGAATGGAAGACCAGACACTAGTATTTTGACAGCTGGGAACGCTGTTGAAACATGACAGCTAATGGTCTTCGCTGTCCTATCTATAAATCCCAAGTGTATCTTCAGAAAACCCCAAAAGGATGTTCACTTAGGCCATATCTCCTTAAAGTGCTACAAAGAGAAAACAAAGAACTTGAGACATGTGAAGAATCTAGATTGTAGCTTGATAAAGACTTCCCTCTCTCTATAGCTATCACACATCAGTAGAGCTTGCATTGTACACTGTTTAAAAGCACTTCTGTCTTTCACTTATAAACCTCCCAAGTTTTCTGAAAGCTTTTCTTTCTCTCACTTATAAACCCCCAAGTTTTCTGTCTGTTTAGGAAGTCATTTGTCACTGTTAACTAGCCGTGGTTGTACATGTACTCAATCCCATCCACACACCACTTAAGTTGTAATTAGCAGTTAATTATTCTCATACACTTGCTACTTCATGTACGTGAATGAGAGACTGAATGGAAAATTAAGTCTAATTTTGTTTGGTTTCTTGTTTGAAACATGAGTTACCCTGGATCATATAACACAATGTTGATTGATCAAAAGCCTTTTTTTTGAAATTTTAATAATATTACAAAGACCTTTTCAAAGGATAATATTGTAGGAAATCTTATGTGCTTGAAATTTTGATGTATGAAAGTGAGACTTTTCAAGTCTGGAGGATTACATAACTGGATTTTATTGGCATTAGTGACTGGGACCTGGAGTTGATGCTCCTGGGAAGCCCGTGCAGCCATCTCTGTCATGTGTATGATGACTTCCTATCGTGCTGTTATGTATATACCCATTTGTACAGCTAGGTAGACTCTGTTTCTCTCAAAGAAATAAGTACCAGGTACAAACTGGTCAAAAAAACAACATTACTATGAAGTTAGATAGTGTGTTTGAAAATGAGTAAACAGATTTGAACAAAGAATACTAGGATAACTGCAGCCTCTAGAGATATAATGACGGACCACATACTAGGATGAGTGTCAATTATCAGAGTGAAGGTGAGTGTTGCTTTTATTTGGTGTACTCTAGTGACAAATAACACAAAAGATCTTTATGTACATTTTCTATAGGTCTAGGTCTAGGGACTATAATCGCCCGATTTACAGCAGATTAATTTTCTATAAGATGGTACAGGGATATTGTGAATAGATTATCAGAACAAAGTCATTTGTTTATGTACATAAATGTATGTATCCGTGGAATGCCAACTTCCTACTCGTAACTCATTTGTATGGCGTTCATCTCATTACTGTCTTCCCCTGATGAGCTCCTGATTGTGACGTTTAATGTATTTGTATTGACAAGTGTATGCACATGTACAGAGTGAGGATTGCAAACTTGTACAGGAAGCAAAAACACAATATTTGGCTTAATTGAAGCAATGCACGAAAAAACAATACCTTCGGCAAGACCAACATGTATGAGTTAATTAACAACCAGGAACGGGCCAGCTACATGTTGTACATGTGTGGGCAGAGATGGAGGTTAATTGCTACACACAGCTTGTCGGAAACTAGCAGTTCCACACCATGAGATGTGAAATGTACAGTGCCCCAAAGCCCCATCCAAGATATGTTTTGTACCACTTCTTAGCCATAATCCACACAGCTCCTCAGACAGTTAGGGTTGTACTTTGTGGCTGGTGGACTAAGTGTAACTACCTCTCCTCATCTTCTCTGTCCCCCTCCCCTCTCCCCATATTCTCCTTGGACCCCCCTCCTCCCTGGGTAGATAGTGATTAGGAAGAACTCACAGAATCTTCATGCTTTGCCTCTTCAAAAAAGAATATGATACAGTACACTTACAAAATAAGTATTTGCACACTCAGTGAATGCCATCTAGAATAACTGACATGGCTGTAGAATGCTGTAGTGCTGAAGGAATTAATAGATAATTTATTTATAGGTTTTGCTTTTGAAATGAAACGGAATAATAAAACTGATATAAAAGAACACATGAAATTGTGTATAATTCACTCTAAGGTACCAGTGTCATTTGTATGTTTAAGTTTATTATTTTAGGTGCAATATTGATTTTATAAAGGATGTATTCAGTATCAACTGTAGCATTCCAATTTCTTTCTGCATCACATAGAATAATCCTTTCCAGATGCTTATACATATGCATACATTTTAATTTTTTATAAGAAATCAAGGAAAAATCCTGGCATAAAATGCATTTTTCCTGACTTTTGTAAGAAAACTGAAGTATCCAAAGTAGTAAAGTTCAACTGTATATATTCCCCAACAACAATCCTGATGCATTTCTATATGAATATTGTATGTGATAGCTAGACATTTAAAAGGTCTTGGACACTTGGATGTCAGCCATGAACATAAAGGCTGTGGACTTTGTTCACGTTTGATGTGGTAGACACTAGAATATTTTAACTCCAGTATGAAACACTGATTCTGTTTTATCTTCTGTAAACTGAAACCATCCTCGTAAAATTGGCCTATTATCTATTTTAACGAAGCATAACATCAGGAAAAAAATATTCATATGTATACTCCTACGGTATTCTGTTCACTGTAGGCCTCCATTTGATATACCGGTACATGTAGGTGTATGTAGTAACGGATAAATGTTGGTCAGTCGGATTTCTTAACTATTGTCACCCCTTGATCAGCACAAACTTTGTTACGTAACCAGTATACGTAACAGTTGTAAGTCCAAACTGCAATCTCAAATATTGTGAATGTAAACCACTTTTCATTGTAAATTCTGAAGGTAATCCCATGTATTTACATATATTATGCATGGTGCCTTCACTTCACCTTCCCCAACTAAGTGCAGTTCTTGTCCCCCCAACTATTACATTCGGCCCAGTGTCATTCCATCAACCCAGTTCCAATATATGCTCAGTAAAATAGAAAGGTAAACACTTCTATAAGCTGAGATAAATTTATCATTTCTGTTGCAGTTGTATTCAACTCTGTTTCAATTTATTCATTGGAAGTGTTCGTATATTAATTTTCATAAACTGAGAAAAAAAAGCTGCACAGAATTAATTTTACTAAATGTCATTGCAGGTAATTATAAGTCAAATAAGTTGAGTTTCCTAGCTAAATTATATGTTTAGTGCGGTGTATGACCACTATTTGTGCAAAAACAGCGTTACAGCATCATCGCCTTGAACTTGTAAACTGACAGGTGTCCTCTTCATCAGTTAGACGGCTGATTCTGATGCTTCCTTACACGTCTCCCAAGAATGGCCAAAACATGCTCTATGGGCGACATAGGTAATTTTGATACACAATGTAGGTAGTCTTGGTAGTCAATCACAACGCCCAGAAAAGTTCTGCTGATACGACTCCACTCGTGTGTGTTGGCACGTGATCATGCTGAAAAATAGCACCAGCACCATGACATGGTGAAAATGAGAGTACAATTGGCCTCAAACTTATGCCTTGATAACCCGGCCCATTGAAATACCCAGGTACTGCAACAAGTCTGGTACGGTTGCCACCACAAATACCACCCAGTACTATCACACTACCGTCACCGAAATAGTCCTCAGACCATTCACCCCAGTGTCTCCAGACTCTGCCTCTCATCACTGTGTGACGAGCAGAATCTGAATTTAATTGGGCTGTTTTCAAGTGGTTTTTGATAGTTTGGGCAGATACTCGATCCAACTGTCTTCCTAATAGTTTGTTACACAGTTTGTCGCTTAGCGGATGGACAGACTTCGACGCAGTTTGGTTCAGACGAATCAATTAAAGGTTTATTGTCTTCACACTGCAACCAAAGTTTTGTGCAAATTGTCGTGCAACTTGATGTTGTGACACTCCTGCATGGAGCGTGCCAATAGACCTTTCCCTCTAAATTTTGCTGTGACAGCCATTGATGATAATTTTTTATGAGTTTTCAGTTGTCACAGGGTAACAAAAGAACCCTGTTTACATTTTTCACTTGTCACTGGTGTAATTCACAAGTTATTTGCAAAAAAGCATGAGGGCCACTATAGAATCTCTTGCTTGAATGATATTAATGAATAGAGTGTTGCTTGGTTAAGGTATGGTATATCTTTTCTAACCCAAATCTTTATTTTACAAAAACTTTCTTTTTTCACTGATATAAAAGAAGTCTACAGGGGGAGGTGTTATAAGCTTTCTTTTTTGCTGAGTTTATACTTTTCCTATATCCTTAAATCTTCCACCAGCCTTTCCCACTTCAACTCCAATAGTACAACGCTCTCCACACTTAACTCCAATGTAACACTTCCAAGTCACTAATACCTTTAATAAGAACAAATAAATTTGTCAAATCTTCTACAAGGCCCTCATAACATTATTTACAACTTTACAAGAGAAAAAAAAAACAACCAAACTCACTACTGTCATAATTTTCACTTGCACATATAAAACTTGATAACTACACTAGAGCAGAAAAATGGACAGAGACAGACGCCCATAATGTTTTCCTGACCTAATATTCTTCAAGCTTTGCCACAGGATCTTACATCTACCAACAGGCACAATATGTTGGGGGTGGGGGTACATATATGCAGTTTGAGCATTTTAAAACAATTTTGGTGAAAATATGTAAAGCTGGCCCCATGTAATCTGCCTTCCACCCTGGTAGTTACATGTAAGTTGTGTAACACTGCCTGTTGATACCTTGTTTACAGTGTCCCATACAAAGTGTATGGCTGCCCCACTAGATCCCACAGACCCTGACTGCACGGGAGATGTTTATCACATGTAGGCACATGTTCTGGAACCTGAGGATGCTGTACATAGAATACAAATGATCAGCTGATATCTCTTTTTAACATTCACCAGTAAACTCCGAGTCAGAGGAGGTGAAGTGTACCGTTTATGTCTGCGGGATGCTAATTCAGGATCCAAGTTATATACAAAAAGATGGCCTAGTTTGATAAGGATTTCGGATTCTTATGATAATTTAAAATTGAATTTTATTAGATATTTGCTGAGCGTTATGCATATGATGTATCTGTTTACATTGACGATGACGACATTTACATATAGTATATATTACAGCTAGTACACAGGTCACATTTACATTTAAATGTAAATATTTGTGGTGAAGAAATGCTCACACTTTTTCACGTTTCGTAAATTACAGTGATAATAACCACCTACACATATGTATTTACAGATTATAAATATCATGTAGAATTTGTAGATTTCAGAACTATTTCTAATGCAAAGATTTTCACACTACGATCAGCTTTAAGAGTCCCAATGTGAACATTTCCACAAGCAAGAATTTCCACTCTTACACTACTGATACAGGTGACATATATCAAATGTAACTAGTACAGTGTTAGTGTGAATACATTCTTGTCATTTCATTTCTATGGCAGTAAATATTTTGCTTATTTTGTCACAAGTTGTATCAATAACAGGCGTAGAAGTTGATGTAATGTCAGATGAGTGTAAACATTAACTGTTATCAGCTGTGTTAAGGAGACACTTTGTGAACCTCAGTTTTTTCGTATATAGATATGAATACACGGATGCCAATGCAAGGTTTTCTATAATTGCTGTGCCCCAATTTTATATGTAAACAGGTACAGACTACTTATCAGAACTTACAGATGTTATCGTTGACCAATGAGAATGTAAGTCTTGCATTAATTAGTTATGTAGGTACAAGTTGAGGCAGTGTGTTAGCCAAGGCAATTTTATGCTTCCCAAATTAAATTTTCTTTAAAGAGAATTTAATTGGATTCATAACGTCTATTAGTTTGGATTACTCGTCAAAATACCGACTGATATTTAGAGAGATCTGTAGCTAAGATAGACCTTCTTAGTTATAAGTAAGAAATAAGACCTAACTTCAATGTAGCCCTTATAATTAATACATGTACCAGACTACCAGGTCTTTGAGTGTACCAGTATAGAGTACATAAGATTTATACAGTTTGTATCCTGCTGATGTGGTGAGATCTAATAAATCAGCACTTGATTAGGAATTTTATCAAGAACAGACATATAATTTAATCTATTCAACAATCTATGATGTGCAATTTAAACACAATCGGTTGAATTTTCTAATGGTAGTGATGAGATTTTACAACATCAGCAGGTTCTTTGAAACTAGATATATTTGCAAATATTTTTTTTTTTTCATTTTTCACAAGTTTTTTTCTATTATGTCAATTGCAATATCTGCTGATGGTTTTAATCACCAATTGATGCACTTAAATTTGGCAATTCAAATGTAATGTGAAAGTAATATGTTTTTCTGTAAATCTGTAGAACTTCAAGGGTATTCACATGAGCACTGTTATCTAGGATGAATCTGGTAATGTTGCCAAGTTTCTTACACGTGTGTTTAACTGTTACCCCCACACAAATTGTTAATATTACACAATTTGGGATCGACAGTTGTTTTGGATTTATCTTTTTGTGGTGTATTGACCTTTTGTTTGGTAGAGTGGACTACTGTTTGAGGGAGATATGGGGAATGTTACCCTTCAGCTCCTCCTATGAGTCTCCAGTATAGTAGCTGTTACATAAACCATTTGCCTGAAATGTGGATTAATGTAAAAACTTTAGCTATAAAGGATCACCTCTAAGCATGCCAAATTGATGTCTAGACACAATTCAAGGTCAAAGACTGATCATGTAATGAAATGTGACATTTGACCTCTAGCTAAATTGTCAAGGCCATCTAGCTCTGCCAAACACAGCTAGGTTATCTTCTGAGGATCATCACAAATATTGCTTGACCATGCCTGATGGTGATGCTTGGTGTACCTGTAATGTTAATTGAATAATTGGTATCGAAAAAATCTTCCATAGTTACAATTGGCATGGTACCTAATCAGAAAACTGGTGTTAATTATAATATTTTCAATGTATTTATTAAGTAGGTAATACAGTAGATGGTATACAGCTGCAGTTACATGTTTTCCTGATCTATAGCAAATTCAACTAATTTTCCATTACAAGGTATTAATGTAATAAACATGTACATTTAATATGATAGTATATGTATACTCATCATACATGTACCTATATTGTAGGTTGTATATATAAAAAACAAAAATCAGGAATTTTCAGTGACACATAATTTAATTTCAAATTCACATGAATCCTCTATGATAAGTTTCAGCAGTAGAAAACCTCTGCACTTTGACACACTGATGTTGTTTACAATGAATTTATGTCATTAACCATAACAACAGTCTATGTCGTGGCCTAGGTGAGGTAGATAAGACCTGGGTTTGGTTATATGCCAAGTAAGCATGGGGATCACCAGTACTTAATGCAGGAGTATCAACCTGTACCTGGGTGATTGTGGGCTTACTGGCTACCAACCAAAGGTGATGGGAATGTGAGGCTGTATACCTTAGCCTGTTACTAAACGTGATGAGAGTGTGGAGGCTGTAACTAAGCCTGTTACTAAATGTGATGAGTGTGGAGGCTGTATACCTTAGCCTGTTACTAAACGTGATGAGAGTGTGGAGGCTGTACCTTAGCCTGTTACTAAACGTGATGAGAGTGTGGAGTCTGTACCTTAGCTTGTTACTAAACGTGATGAGAGTGTGGAGTCTGTACCTTAGCTTGTTACTAAACGTGATGAGAGTGTGGAGGCTGTACCTTAGCCTGTTACTAAACGTGATGAGAGTGTGGAGTCTGTAC
>JAUMHH010037114.1:0-10124 GCA_032359455.1 Chlamys rubida
TCCTTAAATGACCTTAGCTGTTAATAGGACGTTAAACAAAATCAAACAAACAAACAATCATATAATCCTGGCTCTGACAAAGACGATACACACAAACATGGTTGGTTGTCTACGATTTTATGTCGTTATAATAGCTAAGGAAATGTCGCCATGGTGTTAACGTTTATTATGCAAATATGCACGTTTTTCTTGAGGCAGGGTATGTTCATGTCTCCCTGCAATAGTGCGGATCTAATGCCGTCTTTAGATCGCTTCCACAATGAAATACCATGCCGAAGGCACCTGTTGCGGCGCGATCTCCCTTTTCACAACATGGTAATCCCATTTGTTAGGGAACCCAGTATAATGCTATATGACATTTATAGGTAATATTATATTATATGTTAATGTTTTCTTATCGAATTATTTTTTTCTAAAAAGAATCGGAATATATTGGGATACATAATTTGATTTTACTTGTTCGTTGGCGAGAAAGATACCGTGGGCTTCTGCAGAGAATGTTGCCGTATCATGGCGACCTAAGGATCATCTTTCGAACATCAGTATAAAAAAGTCCTAATATTTCAAGTGCAGTTTCGAGAAAAATGAACTAAAGTCGTTAGATTCAGTGTCAGATGTAGCTGTGTCGTCAAGTGAGAGATCAACCTAAGACGAATACAAAAGGCATGGAGAAACATCTATCAATGCAAATGATTGCCTGGCCGCCATTTTTATTTTTTCATCAGTCTTAAAATGAAACATGCATCACAAACGACAAAGAGGAAACTACATACTAGACTTGTATGTCTACTACTTACCCCAAACATAAAAATTACTTCGATGATCGACGAACGACAGGTGTTTTAAACAAACCCAACACCTCATGTTGTTGGAAATGATGCAAAAGACGTTAGGTGTGATTCAAGTTTAGCATAAGAAATGTTGGTATGTAATGGGGAGAAATTACCATTTTCAGAAGTTAGTTGAAATCACCGTGTGCTCGCAGCTCAAATTATCATAGTACATACATGTATCAGCTTAAAGTACATAGATGCTCATTCCTTGTATTCCTGCCGAAACATACATTTTAGTAATAAACCAAAAAGCATTGTACCCATGGGTATATTTTATCCCTTGCATTTGAGTAATAAAACAAAGTTAAGAGTTATCTATTGACACTTATATGATAGACAAACAAGTGTCTATGGCCATAATGCGATCATCGGTGTACACACGGATCGCATTATTGCTTGTGATGGCAGGCGATCACCGCTCACGTGTCAACTTCCGCTTTCCTAACAGTACATCTAATGGCGGACTCGCATTAAATCGATGGCTTGGGAATCACGCATATCCACAGGACAATCGGTGTAAACATGAAGATGACAGATGCTTTCACGGCAACTTACAGAAGTAGTATATAAAAACATAGTATCCAATATATGTTGGTTTGTTGGTAGGTTGTTCATGGTTAAACGTCCTTACACCAGATTAGGTCTTTTAAGGACGCAACGTCATGTGTATTGTGTATGCGTGCTTATGTGCTGAAGGCAGGATATATATGTAAGCAAACATGTGTGCTTTAGACATGATATTCTTGTATTTGCCTCCTTGTTATGGTCCGGATCTGATGCCGACTTTAAAGTGCAACAACACTTAAATATCATACCGAAGGCAACAATGGCAACATTTCACCCGATTGCATAATACTGACAACGGGTGACCAGTAGTTAATCAGAGTAGTGACTAACAACTACCACTTTTAAGAAATTCGGTATGAATTTATGTTAACCTTTGCATTAGAATTAAAGTTAAATGGGTAATAATTAGAATATTGCTAAACTATCCAGCAACAGTGACGTCATATCGGGCCTGACAACAATAATAAGAGACAATTACAAACCTTAATACATCAAAAAGGAACTGAACTGAAGTTTAAAAACTTTACATAAAACTGTAGACAGAATACAACACTACATAATCGGTCGAGGCCCCTAATGCGAGAACCCCCTGCGTCCGTGCTCTGTCAATTCTCTATGAGGAAGACACTGGGTTCTTTCCCCAGGCCGGGACATATCAAAGTCCTTAAAAATGGTAGTTGTTAGATTCCCTGCACACTATAAATGGAGGCATGTCCTTAAATGACATCGGCTGTTAATAGGCCGTTAAACACAATAAATTCAAACCAAACCTGTCCCTATTCCTGGACAAACGAAAAATGGTAGTTGTTATTCAGCATTTAGGGTAATAGCAACAAATGGTTCAACTGCTGTCAGTATACATGTCCTTAAATGTTTGAGAATACACATCGCACCATCTGTCACATCTGAAATGCTTATTCTAAAAAAAACAGTTGTGAATATAGAATTTGAAGAAAGGTAGATAAGATTACAGATGTAGCTAAAATATGGAAACATACTTTAGATAAAAAAATAAAAAAAAAAGATAAAAAAATAAATAAGAAACTAAATCATATTTATTTCTAAGCCATTCACGAATTTAAATAATCTATTTTTGTGTGACTGTGACAGAATCGGTTTTATGTGAAAATAACTTATTTTTCCTAGTTCAAAACCTGATATTTCAATTATAAGATTGGATAAATTTTGTTTTGTTTATTTTTACCCAACTATTACAAATGCATAATGATACATTCTGTATGGACATACATATTTTTTCTATTGTGTTCTGCTTATGAAGCCGGATTATTTCTTTTTTCCCCCGTGCAATACGAACCTTTGAAGTCTGGTCACCATGCCATAATAACTGAAAAAGACAACAATGCGCACAACAAATAAACCCTATTAAGACCTTACGTTCTATTATAGCAAATGCATATGACAGATTAAATCTACACATTAGGAAAGCTCAGATATCTTCAGAGTCGCTATTGTACTGGAGGCAACCAACTTTCTGCATTGACATCGTGTCTCGTCGTACATGAGCTATAAGGCGTCATCAGTGCCTCAAGGAAAGCGAGAAATATGATGAAAAACAGGATAACACTTCCATTTGCCATTGTACGATTATTTATGTCTTGTACTTTACTAAGTCAAAATACTTTAGATGTAGACACTATAGGAACGCGTCACATTTTGTCGTGAAAGAACTTCAAACGAAATTACAGCAGACTACTGCTCATAGTTTTAAAAGATAGCTTTATTCAGACCATTTACTCGTTATTCGTAAATGTCAATACGTCGATATCACCAATAATTTCTTGATTGTACAAATACAGAGACACCACTGCCAAACATTCACATGAAGATAACAGCAAACGGGAATATACATCATTATTGCCCTCGCTTTAGGCACTCGTAGTGAGTGTTCTTACTCAAGCAAGGGGAGTTAAAGGTTTTATCCTGGCCGCGATAACCCAAAATCTTAAACAGTAGTACTTTCTGTTTGACGTTCAACTTTGAATAGGTGGTTCTGGAATAGCTTTATCATCAAGGACACCATCTTCGTGTGACCCTAGCTGTTGCAACGATGTAATACTCGAAACTATTCTGCTGTATATGTTTTAAACGTATATTTTTTATTTAGTTTTTAATGTATTTTCCATCTTCCTGACTGACCACACTTTGATTTCCGCAAAGGAACTTGCTTAAATATCATTATATTTTGATGAATCTTGGTAAGCATGTACAATATACAAAGACTAATAATGATTCAAAGTTATCCCCTCATACAGTTACTTAGCATTCTATGCTCTGATTGATTGACGGCTCAAAATGATAACCGAGTCAAATATGACCCGATTCTGAAGAGCGCTTGAATGAAGCAATGTAATGATAGCCCATGCAAACGTAAAAGAGTTACTTCAAAAGCCAAATGTTTCCGTTTAATTTTTCGTTCGAAACCGGAGTCTTATGGGGAAACAGGAAGTATACCCTTGAACCACGGAAAAAAGTCGCACATAAACTTTCATATCGTTTTACTGAAAACAATCTTCACGGTTTTTAATAACGCTTGTATTTAGAGATAATTGCAATACGAAATACGAAGCAGAAATTCGTATTTTTTTTTATTATTTCTGGCGTATTCTCGCGGGAGTGTGATGCAACTTTATTATCTATTGCTACGGGGAATGAAGGAATTGGAATACAAACGAAAACTAAAATTTCGAATTTTTGTATAATTTTTCTATCTTTCCAGATTTTGGTTAAATTAAAACATAATTGGAATTAATTTATAACATAAAATGTAGGGTTGTCAACTGTTAACCGGTAAGTCCGTCGGATGACCGCGAACCAGTTTTCAAAATCAATAACCGAATAGTCGGATATGTATTTACCCCCATGGTGCCACCAATGTTTACCTGTCTTGCACATTTTCTATAGATGAGACCGGATTTTGTTTGGCTATAAAAACAACGCCCGGGCTGAGCTGTTAGGGTATTTTGTGCATGATAGTAAGGATTGAAAAAGAGATGCCGACCACATCATTTGTATTTATACAAGAGGCCCATGGGCCTAAACGGTCACTTGAGTAGATTCTGAAGTACTCAAATCGTAGCATGTTCTTTTTAAATTGGCACATATAGTTACTTTGAAGAGAGGACATAAACCCATACTAACCTGGAGACCAGGCTTACACATGATGTATAGATGAATTAGATGATGATACGTTTAATGGATTATATACATATGAAGTTGTAAATGTCCTAGCCAATCACAGGCCAGGGTGGTCATCTGGAATTTTACAATCAGCATGGAAAGTAATAAATGTGGTCGAAACCTCATAAAGAACACTTCTCCTAAGTTAGAAGTCAATCGGTGTAGCCTTTCTTGTGAAGAAGTAAACAAAATACCCATCTCAGTCAATAAGAGGTCAGGGTGACCATCTTGGATTTTCTGATCGGCGCAAAAAGTAAGAACACTTGTTCGGAACTTTATAAGGAACATTTGTACAAATATAGAAGTCAATTGCTGCAGATAATCTTGAGGAGTCGGCAATTTCTCGTCTCGGCAAATCAGAGGCCAGGATCGGCCATCTTGTATTCTCCGATTGGCAGTAACTCTGCCAGTTGCTGTCTGATCGGGCCCATTTGCGAACTTGTTCGAGGTCTTGTTGATATAAAGTAGCATAGCAAAATTTATTGAAATCCATTCACTTTTACTCAAGGTAACGTGCTCACAAGATATAAGTAAACGGACAACGCACGGCGCAAGACAACAGACGTAGACGGATGGCAATAGGCCACCATGAACTATAGTCATTTGACCTAAAAAACCTGAATAGATTTTAAAAGCGAGCCAGAATGCAAATTGTGATATGCAGGTATTTTTCTCTACATCCCCAACCTGCAGGAGTGATATTCCAGAGTGCTGAAAAATGATAACTGTTATTTCCTGCTTAACGTTCATTATTAAGGGTAATCGTAACAACCAGTTAACCCGTCGTGATCAGTTAGAATACTGTGCTACACTGTAGGTGCCTTCGGCGTATTGTTCAGTGAGATAGCACTATATAGTCAGCATCATATCTGTGCTATCGGAAGGACGCAAATACACATACATGTACCACCCCAGCACACATGCACGCATACATTACACAAATGGAGACGTGCTCTTAAATGATCTCAGCTATTAAAAGGACGTTAAACAAGAAAAAACCTAACAAAATCAATCTGACATTCTAATGCCGGCTCTATAATGCTACCTGACTGAAATGACATGCCAAAGGTACCCAGACTAGTATTACATCCGGTCACTTATGGCGTAGTTATATATTGTGCTGTATTTTATTTACTTCGATCATTATCTGAGCATGTGTACAGCTCCACGACTAATGATGGAAACACTTCTTTTGGCTCTTGGTTATAGAAATCTATCTAGCATACTAGACTTGTCCAATCATTGGAATCCAGATTACAGAGTAGATTAGTGGTTAACGTGTCCGTTTAAAATTAGGAGTTTCCATGTATGATAGTAGATATTGATTTACAGGTGCACGAACATTCATTATGAACCTTGAATAGGGTCAGGTTGATGTTTATGGTCGTATCGGACTGATCGCATTTGTTGGTGGTTGGTTTAGCGTTCTTGCAGCAGCTGGAATCAGATGCGGACAGGTGCATAAGGGGACACCGCCTGAAACAGAAAGAAGATAGAAAGGAAAAAGATATGTAGTGTTAAATGGGGGCAGCACATTAATTTTGGTCTCTTTCATGTCGTTTAAGAAGACACGAAAAAAAACGTTTGTTTCTGCAGAGGACCCACCATAGACGTATTTACGATACAAAAGCAGTGGGATACAGCAGGTCTATTGTGTGGTTTCCTCTATGTCTCCTAAAAAGACGAGGACGAAACAACCTCCGATTCTGCACGGGAACCCACTGAAAGTTATCTGGGACAAAAAATAAAGTCGTCAGGCAAATAGAGAATTTTTTCTTAAGCAAATAATACTCAGATACTTTATGAAACATTCATAAAATAAAATAAACCATACATGGCAAGGTAAATGTTAAACGAACCTCTAGTGTAATTAGAGTTAGCCTAGTAGCCGGATAATATCTAGGTCATTCCTCTCAGGATTGTATTTATTACTATTGTTGTATAGTAGGAAACCGGCACTTTGGAAGACCAAGTGGTTATCGTTGTGATCCCTCTGAAACATATCTATATAATGTAACGAACACACCGAAAGTGAAACTAATGCACACAAGTTTTGGGTATACAAGATAAAATGAAGCAAGACGTGGTAAAAAAACCAGAAAATAAAATAAACAATAACACACAGATTATATGGTTTTAGGCATAAAAGCGACGAAAATCATTGTTTTCGAAGAAGCTATAACAGATTTTTACAGTCTAAATCATACATGTAGCTGCCTAATGGCCATCTTGTTTTTCAACCGGTTAGCCTCAAAATGTAACCCCAGAACCGACAGAAGACTTGCAGACGGATACGCTACGGTAATAGTGAACAGCCCACCTTCTGATATTTGGCTAAAAACGAAGGAACCAAGATGACAGATAATATTTAATGAATCCACACAAAGAAGAAAATTTGCTTAGCCATGGGTTGAACATTGGAGTACATTTGTAAATACGGTTTAAAACGAATTTTCAGGATTATTTTTTATTTGTGTTTTTATTTTTGATTATTGATTACTATTTTATATTGGATAACAATTTTGATATAAATAAACATACGACATGTATTATAGGTTGTATACTACTTGTAATCACAATTAGGACTTATTCACTAGCAGTCTTCATTGAAAACAAGATATTTTCGGATGTCAAAGCCTAACACATGTAAGATCTCGATAAGTTTTTATTGCATCGATCATGTGTATTTATTTTAGTATTGATTATAAATGGACACATTTCACATTGTTTTTTAATAACGTCATGTCTGTTTACTACACGGAATGGCTAGATATGTACTTTAAACGGCAGGTGTAGAGTAATAAGAATAACATTTTGAGCAAATATAGTAATAGCGTATTTTTCTGCAATTAAAGAGAAAGGCAAGTTTCCTAGTCGGCAGATGATTCATCTGTGGTTGATTGGATTGTTTAAAAGATTGATTTCTTTTTGCTTTAAAAGTTCATATTGTCTTCCTCTGACTGCATTCAAGAATGTCACGATCATATTGTACCCGTGGTGACATGCATTCACATATGAAATGTATGTTACAAATATTGCATGTTTGATGAACACATCACACTGTCATCAATTCTGCATTCACATTATGTAGAAACGTGTGTCATGCTTACATCAACAGGCTAGAAGTTGTCTTCTGCATACCGTTGACCACACATTGAACTTAGAGTGGACAAGTACCTGGCGGGACTTGATAATGAAAGCAATGACGAACACTCATCGTGCTTGTCACGGGAGACACGGCGTTTTGACAGGAGAGCGACCAGCGTCCAAGCATACAGATAACTGACCGTCACATTAATACATAGTCTAGTTATCGACACTCAATAAATGGGTAACAGCCCATTAATAATTGACGAACACATTGTTATACACGCTTTATCGTTAAGACGGCCGTGTTTGTATGGAAACAATGTCTGAAGAACGGGGTTATAACCTGATCACAGAAGGAGCTACATATAGACGTGAGGATAATGCGAGTATTAGTTGATATCTTGCCAGTTTGCGTATGTATTTACTACTAATAATCCACATCGCATCACCAACAGCTGGTCCCGAGTAAGATTTTTGCAGGTCATTGAAGATTTGTGTTATTATAATTACCCGTGAATTTGCTTCCACAAATTAATGCAATGCATATACCGTATTTAATTTGAAAAAATATAGATTGTGTGGCTACAAGATTAGCGTTATTGTGGTAAACGTCCTATTGGCATCTACATGTAAGGCCATTTCAGGACCTGTCTCTTTGTGTTCAATGTTTGCTGGAGGCGGTATGTTGGGGAACTTGCAGACCAAATCTGATCTGTTAGTTAGTTAGTTGCTTATCATCCAAGTAACGATCTCGATACTACTTCATGTATTTACAATGCCAAGGACACCGAGTACAATATTCTACCGATCAGATTTTACTAACGAGTTTACCAATGTTTGCGATTACCTAAGAGCTGCATGTTTAGAAGAAAATAACAAACTTTTTCTTTGACTTTTTGCTATTTGGTGTAGTGGTTTGGATGCCGGCTTCCCAACGATGCATCAATATTTTCTGTGGAAACCCTTGCTACCTACCTCACCATTGAACACATTAAATCCAATGATTCACCGAAGTCAGTCATCGACTTTCTATCTGTTCTACAAAGCCTTCACAACAAAACTTTGAAGAATATTACAATCAGTAAAATACTAATATTATTTCAGAGTATTACCTCAAAATGTCACATTGCATTATGCGGGGTTCCCGGAGATGTTGGATAACCCGGTAATGGAATGGCAGATCGCGGCTTTATTGCTACCACCTTAAATAGCAATATAATTGGAAAGAATGCGTAGACAACAAATTACACACTGCAAAACCTTAAATCGGTGAATTGTATCAAAGCTATCAGAGAGCGCCGTGACTAGTATGTCCTCGCCTGTTTCTGGATGGGTCATTAATGCATAACCCATTCTTATTTATTGAAAAGGGAACACCAATCTTAATGCATAACAGTTCAGGAACCATGTAGTAAAACACATGTTATGATATTTGTTTTATAATGATATAACAGATTTTAAATTAATTTTCGAAACAGTAAATATCTCTACAATTCCATCCTACATAAATACTGTTGGTCTGTCCAAAATGATATAATTAACCGTAGAAACTTTTACTTTTCAAGTGTCATTTACCTTCTCGTTCGTTTGATGTCATTTCCTTCAACATGTTCATCTACTTTTTTGACACTATTGACTTCTTTTGTATTGATGAACCGTTAAGAATCCGATAGTTATAATACAATTCTTTCTCCACACTATATTATGTTTCTCGATGTGAGGACATAAAATCTCAAACATACAATCAAACAAGATTATATCTTCGTTACTATACAGTATATATTGCCCATGTACGTGAATTGGTTTTAAACAAAGGTCGATCATGGTAATTCGTGACTGCACGACCGTGACCCCCAATATATAACCGTGGCGATATTCTTCGTTAAGCGGCCACTTGTATTCACCAAAACTAAGGTTAAACCACTAAAAACCATGATTTAACCATGCTGTTACCTTGATCAGAGATTTTAAGACTACTTATTGACTTGACTTGGCCAGTCATTGCTTAGCGAGAATTTTCGTCATCCCCTCTATTATTAAGTCCCGTACCCTTTACCTTTTACCCTTGAAAATTGAACGTTCATATTTCTCTCGGCGGCGGATTCAAATGACGATGTCCTTGTTGATAAATAATAGGATATAAAAAGAAGATGACATTAAAAGCAAATATTTTAATTGATTTTAATATCAGTTTGATAGAATAATTTACTCGCCTGCAAACTTCGTGTAAAAATGACTGTAGAAATCTTGTACTATTGACATACAGTTGTGGGATCGCACAACGTTACACGATGTGCGGTGTGTGCACGATGTGCGCACGGTGTGTGAACGATGTGTGCACGATGTGCGAACGGTAAAAACGATAATTGCTTGCGCACATTTGTGTGCACGATGGACGAAGGTTGTGCGATAACAATCGTGGTTGGTGTAAATTGA
>JAUMHH010037147.1:0-10123 GCA_032359455.1 Chlamys rubida
ACACCAATGGCTTGTCTCTAAAACTAGACACCAATGTCTTGTATCTAAAACTAGACACCAATGTCTTGTATCTAAAATAAGACACAATTGTCTTGTTTTCGAAACTAGACACCAAAGTCTTGTATCTAAAACTAGACACCAAAGTCTTGTATCTAAAACTAGACACCATTGTCTTGTTTTCAAAACTAGACACCAAAGTCTTGTACATTTAACTTAACATCAAATCTAGGCACCAATGTCTAGCAAGGTAATTTTCTGAAGATGGACAGATATACAGAAATGGATACTTAAAGGCCCTGATTCCTTAGGAGTAAAATACACCCATATGTAAAAGTCTCTGGCAACATGCGACTGAACTGAGCAATCTACCACAGACATATATTTTATTCTACCAATTTTTAAATCAGACTCTGACGAATGGGTCCCTGTGTTCACCATTAGTACTACACACCTCGGGTCTGGGATAACACGCATACATAACGGCACTCTGACCTTTACAGTAACACATAGGTATCGCAATACTGATGTAAGTCTAACCAATAAAACTCCTTTTACGCCATGCCAACCTGGAACCACTCTGTCAAAAAATACCACCTAAGGACCACTGAAAAAATTTATAGAACGTTTCTGTAAACGATGATCTAGAGAAAACAATATGTTTCTCAAGTGACCATCTGCCGAAAGATAACACAATTTAGCGATAATTAAAATCCACTGCCAGGTCAAGGCTAGAGAGTATACTGATGGCACTCAAGTTACAATCTACTATGTAACTAAAGGGTTTATCATCTTATATCAGAAAGGAAAAAAATCATTGGAATAGAAATAGGTCTTCAGCTTGTAGGTGGCCATATATACTGTTACTGAAGGTCAAAGGTCAAGGCTCTTTTGTACATTTCTATGCATTGCACTTTGACCTTTAATTTGTTGGTAGAGGACAGTTTGATTTTATTGGTAACTATATTGTGCACTTTGACCTCTGCTGACAGTAGAGTTCACAATGACGTTTGCTGTCTGAACTTGCTAGTTGTATATAAGGTATGGGTACACTATGTGTGGGTATATTTGAAGTGTTCATCATTTTTCAAAGTGATCAACCTTGATATGCATCTGAAAGAACTAGAGCTGGTTTGAATGTGTATATAAGCTGGTAGTGTAGGCGGTTGTTTCAAACTCACGGAATATTTACGGTATTTATGTGTAATGTAGCCGATTGTTTTGACACTATCAAACTCGCGGAATATTTACGGTATTTATGTGTAATGTAGCTGATTGTTTTGACACTATCAAACTCGCGGAATATTTACAGTATTTATGTGTAATGAAAACTATTGTTCTTACACTATCAAACTCGCAGAATATTTACGGTATTTATGTGTAATGCCTTTGATCAAAACTCCCAGAACATTTACGGTATTAAATGTGTAAACCACTTGGAGATGGAGATGGCTGTGGAGACATACAGTGTTTATTAACATCGTTAGGTAGTTCCGACTTTGAAGCCGCCAGTGTTCGTCTGTGTTCGTCTGCGGGGAGATTCGTTTTACAAACTCTCTACACAGACATCTAACATACCCTCTTAACCCCATTCATTTGTACATATTTAATCGAATCACCTGCAAATATGAAACGTAAATCAATGGATAATTCAATAATTTCGCCAGAAATGAAGGATAATCATGAACATACATTACGTTCCGTCCCAATTTGATGCACAACAAATTGGTAACACGGTGACAGACTTTTCACTCTTTCATTTTTTTTCTGTTTCCGACTAAAAGGGAACACGTAAATATGTTTTGCAGGCCACGAGCGAACAGTTAGTTTTTGCTCTTCAACTATAGTGCAGAATGATTTATGGCTAACATAATTGAAAGTAAACTCTTGATTTCTGATATAAGGATTCTTATTATTAAACTGCTAATGGAATATTTCATCCCATCAGATCTAGTGATTAAGTATCTGGAAAAGCTATTCAACATTTGATGAAAAAATTAATTCAAAGACATAAACAACAAAATAGTTACCAACCTTTGATAGAGCTCTTCTGTTTCTGGAGGATGGTGTGATTTTACTTCCGTCAAAGACTTCAAAGAAGTCGAATTGTGCTATTGTCGGCGGCGTATGTCTTCTCGCATAGAAACCAAGCATTGCACTGCCAGGTATGGAAAAATTAAACTTGATAAATGTTGGTTCTTTCTGCATAAACTTCATTGTCCAAAACGATTGTGGTTGTATTTTGGTTTGCTTCACATCGCCAACTTGGAATAACAAAGGATTTTGGAAATTTGGATTCACTCTTGTACCTGTGAGGAAGAAAGGAAAGGATTACTAATTAGACATCAAAATGTTTGTTAACTCATTCACCCCTGAAGACACATTTGAACTCTTCCAATTCAAAGGTCGGAATAGTCCATTATGAAATTTCAGGGATGAATGAATTAAACTTGTATAGCATATAATCCCATGTATACAGCTATAGTGTGCGTCAGGTAAAAGACTACACAGCATAAAAACTTTAAAATAACTTGAAACAAATCATGCCCAGTATTATAATAAATCATGCCCAGAATTATAATAAATCATGCCCAGTATTATAATAAATCATGCCCAGTATTATAATATCAGGTACAACAACCCATTTAATATAACAAACATTAGAAACACATGTTGGTACATCAGAAATTTCTTTTTTAACTGAAACAGTTTCAATAAATTGTTATAACAGTAAGTGGAATCCAGCGGATTAGATTGCAATGAAATCAACAGACAATTGTTTAAGTAAACCCTTTTTCTCACCTGTTCGACTAGAATTCAAGGCACTATGACCATTTTCTGTAGCTACCATCTCTTTTTCTTCAAATAACAACATGGCTGCAAAAGACAAGACATACGATAAAATTCCTACATATTAAGCATTTATTTATTTCAAACGGAGGATTTGATTTTGAAAATTTCATAAAATTTACAAAAAGTTTTGAGACAAGATGCAAATAAGAGAACATACATCCATAAAATAAATATAGATAAAATGAATATCTTTTAAACAACATTTTACACAAATTCCTTTTTTCAGGGTAACCTTTAGAAACTATAATGCTCTATTATATTCTACAATCCTGCTTCATATTGTTTTATGTGTTTTAACAACATTTTTTAACTCATTCCAACCTTTGAATTGGAAGAGTTGAAATGTGTCTTCAGGGGTGAATGAGTTAAGGCCCCCTTTTCTCTTTCTTCTTCACCTTGCCTTTACACCTATTCCCATTGATATTTTGCTAAACCCCTTGATTGACAAATTGCTACAGTAAAATGTTGGCAGTATATAGACTGCAATTGAGTTATCACTGAAAATGAAAGTTCCTGAGTATTATGTTGTTGTTTTTTAATTTAGTAAATATCTATAGTTCATATAATTGAGTTAAAAGTCTGAATGTAGTACATCATATCTACTAATGCAGGAAAGTGATCAGATTAAGGGGAGATAACCCATCATTCTGTGTAACTGACAACCATCAAATTACGAAGTAAGACTGCCATATATATATATACAAAACAATCTTAAAACACATAAAACATTATGAAAAGAGGCAATGTTTTCCTGATGGCAATGAAAATGAAACGGTCAATGTTCCATCAGGGGAGACGTAAAATAAGTTTAGACCGACGATGACCATAACACAACGGACTGGAATACCATTCCTAATAATGTTTCGTAGTCTCTGGGGTAATACAGAAAAATCTGATATGGATACACAGGTACAGTAAAAATCCATGAGTTTTACTGGACACATTCAGTGAATGTGAACCCTGTAAAGCTATACCCCCTCCCCACTCCCTCCCGGAACACAATCTGGCCCTACGTACTAATGGATGGACACCAGATATAACGTTGATACCTATCTGTTCCCAGTTTCAGAAATGATCCCACAAACTGCCTTCATAATGGGAAAAAAAAAGACAAAATAAAAATCCATATTTAATTTACAATATTATGCTCGGCACTGTCGCAGTTCAGGACAGGGATTCTGGACCATATACTTAATGTGCTATATAGGACCTCGGAGAGGCAATCTGAAATGGCCTCCTTCTGACAATCATTCAAACCGATGCTACGGCAAGCATAATGGATTAAAGCCCAATGCATGCTGGGAGCAGTACAATACCGAAGACATCCATAAAATATATTCTAATCTGTCCCCGGGTAACTGGAAAAACTACTACTTCAAAATTCATTTCTTAAAACCTACTAATAAACTGAATGTATTGTTGGGCCCCTGTTGCCAATATCTGTTTCATGAGAAACATACATCATCGATAGACGAGTTCATCAGAAAGCCCACCCATCATGTAACACTGGTAATATTCTGCCATTAAATTGGAACAACTTGCATGAGTAACCATCCCCTGTAATGGGTAATCGCGATGGGCCCTGATGACAATTTTCCCGTCAGAATGTTGTTTTTTGTTTTCAAAATACTTTAGATAATTGCAACATCAGAGCAAATTTGAATTGATATCAATTAATGAAATATAATTACCTAATTGACAAATGTTTTGGCTGATGGTCTTATTTTTTTTAATTAAGCATTGACGGGAAAATTTGGATAATCGACAGGGTATGAAACTGAAAAACGGTCTGGACTTCGGTATTTCTTTTTTATAATCAACTGATTATCAAAAAAGTTGTTGTTAATGCTTATGATTAATTTTTGAAATAGTTTTCATAAAAAAATATGACCCAAAAGTGACCCAAATTTGGTCAGAACGGAGTGTGAACAATTTGCACTAGAATATTCAGGGTAATAATTTCCACCGCCCAGCTGTACGTCTAAGCAACTCCGTAGTTCGTTGCTTTTTAACACTATGACATCACAGTTAAAGTCTCTACGCTGGGTATTAATGTCTTTTGATCAATTTCACCGTTGATTGATAAATTGACCAATGATTTTCTAGCATTTTGCAGCAAAAAAAAAAAAAATAAAATAAAAATAATTGTAGACGATGTATTAAACTGACTGAATAATTTCTTCCATATTTGTGAAAAGTAAAAAAAGTCTACATCGGACCTAGAATTCCGACACTGAATTTTTTTCTGACATTATCTGAATCTGAACTGAAACTTTTTCTGACATTATCGGAGCCTGCACTGAATTTTTTCTGACATTTTCGAAGCCTGCACTGAATTTTTTCTAACATTATCAGAGCCTACACTGAAATTTTTCTGACATTATCGGAATCAGAACTGGAATTTGCAGGTCAAGTAGAATGGACAATAGCCACAGAATCTTGTCGGAGGGAATATCTAGCAATGGCCTTGAGCAAACAATTAGGGCCGATTGGATAGGACCAAGGACCACAGAATCTCCTAAACAGTCAGACTCTGGGCAATTATTGAAATTCATGAAAATACATGAATCAATAGGGGACATCTTAGATGGGTTAGAAATACTTCTGGGACAGATAAACGCTAGCAAGACGAAAGGTCAGAGAGACAACACCAGTGCTTGTTCTCAACATCGATAGATTTGTCAACTTTAGATTCAGATTTTATTTTTTTTAATTCAAGATTAGGAACATCTAAAGTGCTAGTCAAGACAAAATAGTTGTTAATTTGTCAAATTTATCGTTTGGATATCAAACTGAAGCAATTTCCGTCGTACATTACGTGAAGTTAAAAGTAGTAACAATGTCTTAGATGAACCGTTAAGATGACTGTGCTTGGATCGGCCAATTTGGGGTTAGGATTGGTAATATGGAACGTGTAATCATCAATCACATCTTTGTTATTCTCTAGTTACCCATACTATTTATATTGAATTAAGACGAATTCCTGATATTGGTACAAAAACATGTATTGTAGTTTTCTGCAGAAGGCGTAGGTTCTAACTTATAATGAAAAACGGCACGCAAGTGCTTTTTTTTTTTTTTTTTAACTCTTTCCTCGAATACCTCAGATAAACACCTCGTAATTCAAATTCAATTATAATTTGATCTAAAATAATTTAAATTCAGATCGTTAAAATCGGTAATTATGTTAAAATGAAAGCACTTAAGTCAGTAATATAACTTTGTTCACTGTTTGTTTTTTTGTTGTTTTCTCTACATTTTTTCTGCTCCTGAGCTACATAATAACATAACATTACAATTTTCTCTGATAATTTTTTTATTTTGTCATTCATACTGTGTAAAATAAAATCACCAGACACAGAATTAAGGATGGAAACACGGTGTTGTGTCTTGCAATATTTCAGTGTAAAAACGAATTTGTACAAAAAGAATATGAAGCTCGTCAAACTTTGTTCTATCATATTCCAAGGAATTATCAAGTACACTCATTATCAAAATTCACCGACTAAATTCTGTGGCTCCCTGAGGTTCATCATAAACACATTTAGTGATTTTCCTGTAAAAAAGTGATAGAATTTTTGATTTTTTCAGAAAAAAATGGTATACATACCTCCGAAACATGCTGCACAAGCGAGCAGAATAACACAGATGACCATAAGAATGACCGCCGTCCACTTCCAGGAACAACGTTTCTCCAACTTCTCCTTCATCCGATGACTAGTGTTGCTAAACTTTGAGTAGTAATCCTGGGACATGTGTTGGGGGTACACGACCCCCGGCGGGGGCGCCCCCTGTTGGCAGCCGAAGTGTGTATGCGTAAATGCGTGTCTGCAACGAGCAATTAAAGGGGAAATAATCACCATCTTTATGCAAGTTTAGTCCAATTAGTATTTCAAGTGTTCATTGTTATAAAGTTGATACATATACATATATATTCACAAATAAATGAAACAGAGTTGAAATATTCAAATTGTTCACAAGTTCATTATTACAGAGTTCAGTTTTATGAACTGCCCACACGGTGACCTTTTCAGTACTCCCTTTTTTGCTCACAAAAAATTTAAGTTCGGCTGAGTATCAAAGCCCAACCTGCATCAATCAGTTTATCATTGACAAAAATATTGAGAGTTTTAAATCATCACATGCTAATCAGCGTCACTTATTTAGCACTGTCAACATTCACAATTAACGTTCTTATTGATGAATAACTCCATCCATTTCTCGGAAAGATTTTTTTTTTTTTATTTCCTGTTCATGATAAAATAATGTTCAGCTCCTTAATGATGAAGTCCTTTGAGCACTCATAAACGGTAAGTAACATATTCAATCAAGCCCGAGTACAGTTTGCACAGATATAAACGTGGAAATCAACGACACTTAGATGGAAATCAACGCCGAAATCAGCGACACTTTAAATCTCATTGCCACCAACCACAGCTGTAATGTTGCCACAAATGTGTATACTCCAGAACCAAGGTAAGCTGTCATTGAAATCTGACTTGTGATTTCTATATATGGAGGAGGAATTGAGGTACCGTCTCTTATACAACTCTCAAAAGTGGGACAAGTGCGGTAATGGTGCCTCTCTGTAAAACAGCCTGCAGATCCTCATTCTAGACTTGGGCAGAAAAACTGAAGACTACAAAATGCCAATTATAGCGTTTCCCCGCAGACCAAAGGCTCCAAGTTGTGAAGTACACACGGCAAGTGGTCACATGACCAGGATAATTGAAGTCTTGCTCACTTCACTTTCTACGAATTGTCGTCGTTGTCCTAGTGAGCCGTACAATGTGTAGAGCGATGTGTGATGGAGACACAGCTATGGGAGGGATTGACGGACGACAGTGATCGCGCGACGCATGCAGCCCGGTGTGGCGTGTGTTATTGTGGTAGCAGAGTCTTAATTGTAGCACAGGTTCCAGTCTGTATCAGCATCTCAATGATGTCCCACCGAAATCATATTACACATATTACAACATGTCACCTAGGCCAGAAAACTCAGCATGACTGTGCCGAGCTGGCTCCTCGGTAATGTTCCTTGTAAATTACGATACACTTTAATTGATTCCCGGCAACGAACGTTTTGCTTGCCGACAGTGTATGGTATATAATGCCCTGACAACCCCGTAAACACAGATGATTTACGTCGCTATGGTAAAGTTGTATTAACAGGCACAACGGGAATAGAAATATTGAAAAGAAATTTCATACATTGATTAAAGATTTTAGATGCATGCATTATCAATTAATGGCAATACAATAATGGAATTGAGGACATTTGACTTGTCATACTGCAGTCAAGATATTCTTTATAATTGTTGCGTGGGTTTTAACCAATCGGCCGTTTTTTCGTTTTTGATCATTCATCATGAGGCCTATTGATTTTGTCCATAACTAAGTAGACGAAACTCCTCTCACTTCATTACTCGATGTGTTGTTGACTGCGGCACTTAACGTACCCCTAGTGTGGGGCTCCTGCAACGCTCCATTAAAAATCCTTTATCATTCGTAACAAAAAAAAAAAAAAAAAAAAAAATAATTAAAAGAAAATGAAAAACTTTTTGTTTTCAGTAAGAACCATTTAATGGATTATTAACGCAATTATGTATGCAAGGCACAGCATCACACAGGACGATTTAAAGCTTAAGGCTGATGGGATTTGTCCTCTGCAGAAGTTTTATTTTTTGTTTGTTTTTTATTTTGATCAGATATGACCCCGTTTTCTACAACAGTGCACCGATATTCGGGTCAGAATCCGGCAGGAAAATATCAATCATCAAATGGGTCTATTATTCATAAGAGGCAACCTCTTGTTGAAATAATTCGTCAAATTTCTATGACACACAAAGTTTCCGCACAGGCCTGGATTCAGGACCACTACGCATTTTTATTTTGTTGTGTTTCCCGTAGGTTTGAAGCAAGATGACATCATCGTTGTTGGGACAAGAGATAATGTTATTGGGCTGTTTTTAATATCGCTGCATGCATGGCCATCATTTCTGTTGAAATGTTTAAATCTAATTGCAGTTTGACATGAATTTTACCTGACCAGTCTCAACATCAAAACCGAAGCTCCTAATTAACTGATTCAGGTGCAAATCCAGGTACATTTTGCCACCAGTTGAGCCATTACCTTAATCATCACCAGAAAGTTATAGGCCCGCGGATTGGACAATGATGCCGGGAGTCTCGGGAACACAAGAAACACGCAAAGGTATCGAAGGAAACAGTCGAAACCCTAAGATGACTTTGTCATGCGTTGCAGTCTTTGAGGTGGAATGACTAAATGTAAATGGTCACATGACAAGCACTCGTTATGACTTGAAGGAATCTTTTTGATCTCGTTTGTTTCTACTGCGTATTTGAACAGCCAACCGTTTTGGGCTTGAAAGTTTTACTTGTGGTGATTTTTCAGTGTGCTCGTGTTGATTTAGATGCAGATTTGATACATGCTGCAGTAGTAAACGTGTCGAGATTGATTGTCGGTGCTAAGAAACCACAACCAACTCTAAACTTTATTCCTTTTAAATGACTGAAATAACTTCAAAAGAGTTTATTGCTAAAAGAAGACACTGCAGTAAATAAATTGGTGCATAAAATTTCATTGTGCAAATGTAGGCCAAATGAGGTCTAAAAACGTAGAAAAGTCTTTTTGAACCCTTACCGAAAAGTGTCAAATGTGATATATACCTCGAAGTAAATTCTTTTGAAAAATGCATTGACCAGATTTGCCTGTTATTGAGAAAGAAAAAGTAATTTAGCAAATTGCAAGATATTGAGAGAAGTTTAAACATGACTCTGTCAGGCTCAGTGTGATCGAGTGGGTTTAATTTTGTCCCTTGTATATTTTTTTTTATCTCATTTCGAAGCTGGGTCAAATACTCATTCTCTAGGTTGTGTACCATGATCCATATGTAATATGGGGAACCCCAAGGCACTGCAATTTTAACGAAAAATTCTGACAGCTTAGGTAAATGTGTAGTCGCGCTGTCTCCAAATAACCCGTGTCCCTGATCCAATAGCAAACAGAGGTCCGTCTTATCCCACAGACAGACAAGCATCGCGGAGCTTCGTATATGGCAGGACATCCATTTTATTACAGATTTTTTTTTAATGTCGGAAGTCTTGCTTGACAAATTAACAATGTATCCGAGCTCCTTCTATTGGGAAATTTTACATGTTCCGAGAAAAATTACTCAATCTTTATTGGTCAACTTGTCTAAAAGGATGCTGGTAGGGCATTTGTCACTAGGGGACAGATAGGGGAGGGGGA
>JAUMHH010037158.1:0-10122 GCA_032359455.1 Chlamys rubida
TCATTGTATTATGTCCAGTGTTCTATAACCATCATTATATTATGTCTGGTGTTCTATAACTGTCATTATATTATGTCTGGTGTTCTATAACCGTCATTATATTATGTCCGGTGTTCTATAACTGTCATTATATTATGTCTGGTGTTCTATAACCGTCATTATATTATGTCCGGTGTTCTATAACCGTCATTGTATTATGTCTGGTGTTCTATAACCGTCATTGTATTATGTCTGGTGTTCTATAACCGTCATTGTATGATGTCTGGTGTTCTATAACCGTCATTATATTATGTCTGGTGTTCTATAACCGTCATTGTATTATGTCTGGTGTTCTACAACCGTCATTGTATTATGTCTGGTGTTCTATAACCGTCATTATATTATGTCTGGTGTTATATAACCGTCATTGTATGATGTCTGGTGTTCTATAACCGTCATTATATTATGTCTGGTGTTCTATAACCATCATTATATTATGTCCGGTGTTCTATAACCATCATTGTATGATGTCCGGTGTTCTATAACCGTCATTGTATGATGTCTGGTGTTCTATAACCGTCATTATATTATGTCGAGTGTTCTATAACCATCATTATATTATGTTTGGTGTTCTATAACCGTCATTGTATTTTGGAAAAAATCAAAACGCTAAACAAAAAATGACCGGACTCTCCGTTAAACTTTGCTAACTTTATATATCTCTCTAGATACATAACTGGACATGTAGGGTTCCCTGTGCGAGCAATCAACACAGTATCCCCTTGTCTGTAAACATCAGTTTTGTTATTTTTTAACTTTATTTCAACGTAAGAATCACGAAACATCAAATCAGACATATTCATTTGTACAATTCAAGGAAAGGAAAAAATCCAGCAAAACCAATTCAACATATAGTACAGACTCTAACGTCTATCAAACAGTTGAAATCATTGAATTTGTCCACCATTTCAAATATTACCCAATGTAACAATCACGGTATGCTAATTATAGTATGTAAAGTAATTTTGCATCCTTGTGTTCTTTTTTCAATTAAAATGTTTAGAAATGAAATGATTTATGAACGTATGAGGAACGAATGAGAACATAGCACACGATTCTGTCTCGTTCACAATTGTTGTTGCCTGCGTCGTAGCACTTGTCACGGTCATTGGTAAGGAGGTGAGATAATTATTGAATCAATGTCAGTGTAAACTTTAAATGGCTCGATATATGTCCTCACTTCCATAGTAATGTTATGATACCAAAACGTAAGAGAGCTATGATCTACAGGACTATGCGATGTTGATATCAAAAAACCACGGTGTGATAGAAGTGCTTATATCAAATAGTTTGGAAGGTCGACAGTCATAGCCAAACAGCTGACAGTCAGGTCCAAACAGCTCACTTAAACTGTCCATGTCCTCCTTATCTACCGTGGAGAATGCCTCTATCAACGCGTCGTGTTTGTTCTTCTTAGCTACGCTTTTGTCAACTGCATCTCCCATTCCTTGATATATCAATGCCGTAAGTGTTTCTTTGGTCAATTGTTCACTTTGATCTTGTCTTATCGGGTATTTTGAATTTTTACTGATAACACCTCGAATTTGAAACTTTTTCCACATTCGTTTTTGCGCTTCAAAGAATGATACTTCACAATCGCGGTACCATTTCCGGAATACAAATAGCATGTTCACTTGATCACGAATAGTGTCATTTAAACTCTGGCCTCGAAAATCTATCTCTAGCGATTTCTTGAGGTTGGTTTTCCCCATTCGATCTAAAAGATATAACGTGTCTTCTGAAAGGGTTTCGAGTGTACCTATCACATCATAACTGTAGTGACACGGATCACAATGTTCATACTGAGGTGTAAAATGGCCGTTCCGTTTGATGTTGTGTTCATCAGAATAGAGAACAGTCTTAACAAACTCTCTGAACGTCAGGTCATGCCCACATTTCAAATCAACACTGCTAGGATTCTTCCTGAAAATTGATATTCCGAAAGCACCGATATATTTCCAGAACATTACATTTGGTGAAAACAACTTGTCAACATAACCCGAGAACAAGCGTCCATATGGCTCTCTAACAAACATAAAAGATAAGGATTTGTCCACGAAGTCATTTGCTTGATTGCCACTCATTAACGCAATGGAATCGAACTTCTCCAGGGCCGGTACAGAGGGGTCGAAAGGAGAAGTGGCCTTGGATTGTCCTACTACAATCTAAATAAACAGGATGTTAATATATAATAATTGCATGCACGATCTTATATTTTAATTACCATGGCTATTTTTATCTGAGAACTACGGAGCCCCCGAAGGGACATGGTAAAACATATACTAATCCGTGCGCACGGATTCACAAACCGTGCGCACGGATTACCAAGCCGTGCGCACGGATTCACAAACCGTGCGCACGGATTACTAAACTGTCCGCACGTGTTACCAAGATATAAGATTACCTATTTGTTATCATCAGTTAATCTCTATAAGACAGCCAATTCTACACGTAACCAGTCAAAAGGAAACCTTAATTACGTAAGTATCGTTAAGTTGACAAACATAAGAAGGCAGTAGTTAAGATGTACGCACGGAAACTATTTATCACTGAAATTTTAAGAATGAGTTATTGAATTCAGCGGGTAATTTTTTAAAAAAACTAGAGTATTTTGGTTGGCCGTTTCTGAATCAAATTCGTTTCCATGATTAGCTAACCGCCCCTCCCCATTGGCTGATACTCTGTATTAGATGTGTTAGTTTATTTCACAAACAGTGCATTATTGTATCGTTCACCTCCGTGTTGTTTACATGTTAGGTCAACTTCTCAAACAAAGCTGTGACAATCATGTACAAAATTAACAAAAGAAAGTAATTATAGCAAATCCAGGTAACAACACGTAAATGATTAGGCGAATGTGTATACCGTGACCTATGAAGAACTTAAGAACTTAAGAAAAAGGCAATATCCAGGCAGTTTATCAATTGCGTGAAAGCTGCTGATATATATGATACAGTCAGCTCATATCCCAAAATGAGATACAGATGAAAATCAGTCGTAAAGTGACACTTGGCTTGGCATGACTCCAATGAATAAAACCCACCAATTATAATGAATCAGCAGTTTAGCCTTTTTTTTTAGTTACACCAGAGAAAATAGGTCAAATCGGGTAAACTGCTCCGCCCATTTGCAAATTGGTGATACAAATCACGTCCTCATTGGATAGCATCGACACATGATTGACACTCAATATTGGCTATCTCACGTCTATCACCTCACCTTCTACTCGTGTGATACACGATTCTCTCCATAAGTGATATCTGGTAACAGTTAGAAACCCACGATACCATTTTCCATATTGAAGCTATCGACAGCAAAACTGTAAGTTGTTTTATTTGAAGATATTGTCCAACACCTGACACCTTTCACTTTATGGTGAATGCGCATTGCGATACACCGACATAACGTTTATTATTATTGGGTAACAGGGAAAGGCAGCACATTCCTACTCTATAGTATTAAGCAATACCGCCGAAAATGAGTGCAAGTCTGGGCTTTTATGTAAGTTGTGTGAAGCTGTACACGCTTGACTTAGATAAGTAGCTATTGGGTTTATAGAAAGTTCGCATAACTAAAAACGTGAGGTAATGACTATCTTGCTATCCTCTCATGTTAATTAATTATATTATTGAGTTTTCTTCGTCATTGATTCGTATCAATGCCCAGCTAACTAAACTGCTAAGTTCCTCAAAATTATAGGTATCCTCAAGACCAAAAATATCAGGGATGGTCAAACCTGGTCCGGTCTCCCGTATGTAGATTTTTTTCAGAACACAATTCTTGCAACAATAACACCATTGTATTCAAGTCAAAACAAAAGTAGACTTTTCGTCTTATGCGTACTAAAGTGGTTGGTCGGGTGGCACTTGCTAGTCTGGAAAGCGCGCTCGACTTCACCAAGATGGGAGGATTTGATCCTGTCATCTTCGGGCACCACGTTGGCTTCTCCAGACACTCATGTTTCCTCCCACATTAATAATTACACCCTCTACATGCTTCTGTCAGGACACAAAAATAATGAGAGAGATAAGTTAGGGGTAAAAACTGTTAACTAATTGCTATAAAATAAACAAGGCTTATATCATATACTTAATGACATATCGATGTAAATGTATAAAGATATTAGTTAAAACAAGAGGCCCAGAGGGCCTGTATCGCTCACCTGAATATGTTTAAAATAATTTGTATGAAGTAAAGATATAGCACTCCATGGTAGGTGCTGTAAGAACATATGAAATTTCAGAAAGATCCATCCAGTACTTGAGATATAGCGAGAACAAACTTCAAACAGAGCCCCACCCCTATGCCCCTAGGTCCCCTTAGCCCAAGGATGCTCCAGACTAAATAAGGATAAAATCCCTTAATCCCGATGGTCGAAGAAGGATTTTAAAGGTTTTACCTCTATTTCTCCTATTGGGCCCCGCCCTTCTGCCCCCTGGGAGACCACACCCACTGCTTATACAAAATTGAGGCCCCTTGGCCCAAGGATGCTCCAGACTAAATTAGGATAAAATCCCTTAATCGCTATGGTAGAAGAAGGTTTTTAAAGGTTTTACCTCTAATTCCCCTATTGGACCCCGCAAGAACTGTAATATAATAATCTGTTTAGATTTAGTTACTCACCTGGCTTTTTCTTTACCCGACATTCCAAATGAACAACAAATTAATTGCACAGGTAGAGAACATATCAAAAAAGAATTAACCTTTTTATTTGAAAGTCTATATTCTTGTGATATTTCTATTTTTTGTATTATGTAGACTTTCTAATTCTGGACCTAAAACAGGAACTTACTCCACTTTCCCACCACCCAGTGGTCTGCTCTCAAAGGTCTGTGCAGTAATTTATACCAAACTTTATCCTCTTGGACTAAGGAAGTAGATAACAGATTGACTGCAACTTACTTGTTAACCTATCTTGCGAAGTATTCTTTTACTAATGTTGAGGACCCCTTTTACAGTCATGCAAAATGACGATATCCTGTTTCTTACAGTATTTGATCGGGTTTTAGATATGCATGTCACAAAAATCTAAGAGTTACACAAAACAATATGCAAAATAACTGGTATGTGGTTCCAGACTGCACATCTAACTTTAATTGTATTCACTAAAAAAACAGCCAGTTAGGTTTATTATTTATTTGGGGAACGGAGAAACACTTGCAAAAACATGTTTTATAAACTATTCTAAAGCAATTGCCCGGGCCAAGTTTTTACACTTGCCCGATCGCTAAAACTGGCTGTCCCGGGCATCGGGCAAGTGGATTTTTACACCCCTGAACAACAGGGTACTAATCAGGGTGGTCGGGTGGCGCAGTGGATAGCGCACTTGCCTTTCACCAAGGTGAAAAGGTATGGGGTCATCTGCTCGACCATGTGGGGTTTTCTCCAGGTACTCCGGTTTCCTCCCACATAAAGACCCCCTGCGTTCTAACATCTGGGCCAATAAGAGTGATTAATGTATTAAGTTGAAATAACTTGTTTAATAATTGTTGTAAAATAAATAAAGTTTATTTAAAAACAGATACCCTTTACTAGAAGAACGTGAAATTTCAGCCATTTTTGTCCAAATTTACTAATGTTTTACCCTGACGAAGTTGGTTTGCTACTGACTTACTTTTACACTGGAAGTGTACATGCTCTCTTAATATAGCATGCGACTGCCAAATAATGTGATTTTTTTACCACTTGTATCTCGGAAACGATGTATCGAATCCTTTTGTTCCAGTGCTTTTACATACCCTGTACCAACTTTAGAGTTGATATGTCACTCATTCTTCAGTCATCTTTAAGATTTAACCCTATTCGTATTCCCCAGTATGGGCTCAGTCCTTTAGTAACTTATCCCATTTGCCCGAGATGCTTCAAACTACTAACTACATTTGTATATGTATCAAGGATATTCTTCAAGACTACCGGTAATATATTTAATATAGATACACCTAATAGCTACTCTCCTATTGAGCTCCAACATCCCTATGACCAAGGGCAAGGAGAGCACCACTTTCATTTATACAAATATGAATCCTTTCGAAAATATTTGGACTTTACATATATAACAATGCTCAAAATAAATACCTTGCTTGGACCTCACAAATACATAGGGTACATTCTGGAAAGAGAAAAGAAAAATAACTATTACACATGAAGCCATATGATTACAAACCACTAAGAAATTGTTCCTAAATCAGGAAAAATATCATTCTTTTTCACTCTTCATGTTATTTTATGTTTTCACTCAGCCTTTCATATATGCTCTTTGCTTGCAGTTATTTTGTCTTTTTATCGTCTTTTTATCTTGAACTAACAGTTGTACCGTATACGGACTGATCAGGAATTCCAATTCCAGCAACCTCAACATTTTAATTTACGTGTCATTTCATGAAAATGTCAAGAAATGCTGCTGCTTGCGTGTGATAGTAAAATATTATTTTTAGTACGTATACTATGACCTTAACCTACACCTGATGGATATTCCCGTTCAAACTAGTCTAGGTGTCAAAGACAAACATAACAGTGAAGTTTTATGAAAATAGGTCATGAAATATGGCCATGATACAGGACAAAAAAAATAATGGACAAAACACTATATTCTTGCAACAGGATATTGAATATCAGTGTTCCTTTTATGCATGGCATTATTTCACCCTGATATATATCTTTGTTTTTGGAACGAAAAAAAAAGAAACAGGTTAATGAAGACAAAGAATCGTGTAAATCAGCCAACATGAAATTTATATATGACTACTCTAGTCTTTATATTTCTGCAAGTGTGCAATTAAAACCCTATTTATGAAAAAGGTTTTTATGTCTGTTACTGAGAATGGCATTCCATCAATAATTCTGAAAAATGTGAGTGACCTACCTTATCCTCACATAAGAGAGGAAGATGAAGCAAAATTTCCAATGGCTCTGCATCTGCTGCCATCACAATGAATTCAGCAATTCCACGATTGAGAGTTTTTGTGGCTAAAAAAATATGTATCAAAATCCAATAAGTATGTTGTTAAGTAAAATTGAATGGCAAACATGTGCCATTTAAATCCGATTTCATTTCCAGATATTTATCTGGGTTCTAGTTAGGTCAGTTCAAAAGACCCATTGAATTCCCAATATTCATACTTGCCATCTCTCCTAATTTTGGAGGGAGACACCCGATTTTGGATCCTAAAATTGAGCATTTTCAACAAGTGAATTTGCTAACCTATTCCTATATTCTAACATCTAATGATTTCACCTGAAACAACAGCTCAAAAGATGCCATTTTAAAAAGTGTTGTTTTTCCCCTAGGGTGTACATAAACACATTTTATTTATGTTTTTAATTCTGAGCATGCATAATCACCCCATGGAAATTTCAAAAAGTTGGCAAGTATTAATATTCAATTAACAAAGTTTGTGTTTTTTCGTACTTCATTCTTGAAATTTCATGTATTCAGTGATATTAGATGATCTTAATTTCCTTAAATGGTTCTTATGTTGGTGATTTTTCCTTATTTCATCCCAAAGTCTATTTTCCAAAATAGTGATTAATTATACATTATGTCATGCACTCTCAATAAATGTAGACATCTGATCTAAGCTCGGATCTTGTTGCCTCTCTTGCATCATAAAATCTGAGGACGATCCGTCCGGTATTTATTCATCAGTAATATTGTTAAGAATTTTGCATGTACGTCCAGCTCTTAATCTAGACAGTTTAAAGCCATAAACTACTAGTACACTTTGTATATATATATAGTATGTCTCTGATCTAGTCCAGTAGAATAACGACATATTGTACACACCTTCATTAGCTCCTTTCTTGAGTTGCTTGTAATTTGAACACTGCTGTATCATGTCCAGGATACTTTTGGTGAAAACTTCATCAGCCAAGGGGTAGGCTTTAGGATTTACTTCTTCTGTTGCCTGAGTGAAGAAAAGTATATATACCTCAAACACTTTCCAACTCTTGGACCCTAAAATTGACCATTTTCAACCAGCAAATTTGTTAAACTACGGTATTCCCATTTTCTAAGATCTGATTATTTCATCTAGGCTGTGCAAACATACAATTCATCTATGTCTTTAACTCTGAGCATGTGTAATCTCCTCCATGAAAATTTCCAAACAATTGCAAGTATACATGACATCAACATATATTTGTCCCATTCTTGTGTGCAGGGATAATCCTGAAGGGGCCATTGACCCCTCCATGTTCCAATTTAATTTAATTTTGCATAGAATGGCCCCTTTTAGTTTTGAAATTGACTAAAAATTGCTGAAAATGGTCCATTGCTCTTAAATTCCAGGTTTTCCCCTGGGTGTGCATATGCAATTCTTTAGGAATTTCTGATCTGTTGATTGGGTTGTATCAGTCATACCACAGGGGCATGCAGCAACAGTGCGAACATTGATCTTGTCAGTCTAACATATTTTACAAGATCACTATAAGTAGTAGTTGTGTGCCCCTGTTGTCATACCAGTACTAAACCACATGTAACCCATTTGTGTTATATGTTACCAGGTCGGGGAAAACCACTAACTTGCGTATAATACGCAAACTCGCCTACTATACGGCAATAGGGGTATGGATTTCTACTTCTACATTATAATAACCGCCTTCCAACAAGTTGAAGATTATGTTATTTGGAGATCATTGCATAAGGAGGGGAAAATAAATAAGTAAATAGATATCTAATTAAATAAATAAATAGGGATTTATGGTAATTTAGCTATGGCGGATTTGAAGGCAGTTATTTTATTAAGTTCACAGATGTCTAGAGGGAGGCGGTTCCAATCAGATATCAGAAGTCAATGGAGAACAAAGTCAGTGATATAGTTTGTCCTTTTCACAAAAGGTTAGACATCAGAATTGATAAATTTTTGTGCACAAATGTACTTCATTGCGTTATTTATTTGATTTAGTTGACATAATGCTCCAAGTGTTTAAAAGAACTTTGTGTGTTTTATTTCACTTTATTCCCCATTTCAGTAATAATGTGGGAAAACAGGTTGCTATAGCCTAAGTGTTATTTTACAGTTTTCCATATGTATCCCTTTATTGCCATACCGAGTGTAACTCAAGGTGCGGTAATAACTTGGAAAGAGCTGAAAATTAAACCCCACCTATAACCATATTATATGCAATTGCTCGGCATGAAAAGAATAAATATACTTATGCTACCAAGATTCACCTTGGGTCCTGTCCCACCCCAAGGTATTTAATGTCTGGGTTATAACTTGGAAAATGTTGAGATTCCTATTCCAGAGTGAGATGTATCCATATATATTAATATAAATTTGTTGGACAGGGACACACAAAAACATCATGTCCTTGCAGGTGTCTTGCTGGCTCAGGGGATTTAGTTCTTATTGCATCTTATATTTCTTATTTTGGCAAAATTGTATTTATTCTAGGTGAGATATTAAGGCCCCCTTTTAAAAAATGCCACATATATTATTTCATATCTGATTTCATTTAAATAATTTCAATACAGTATTAATATTTCTTTCTTTTGCCCACTGATATTTAGAACTCAGTGTGATATTTTTTAAATTAACATGTTTAGGATGAGAATTTAGTTAAATGTTATTTCCTTTATTTCAAACAGGAATGTGACCAATGCAGAAGGTAAGTTCTGTCACTTAAACCCATTATTATAACCTTGAATAGTGATGAATTTTGATAAAAAAAAATATATAGCTCATTAACATTCTTATAAGGGCTGACCATCATTACATGTATATAATTACAACACATGTACAGTGACATTGATTTGGAAGGATCTGGTGGGAAATCGGTCAATTAATTTTCAATATTTATTTCATAAATTGCCAAAATGTAATATCAAATCCTTGTATATCATAGAGGAATAACATTACCCATGATTCGGCGATGCATCTTTTACGCCGGTACGAAAATGGTTCTTTATCACGAGAGACACCAGTACTGATCATGACTAAAATATAATCTGATAGATCTGATAGCATGCCAGCACACTAGTGGAGGGGCGGGCAGCACACTAGTGGAGGGGCGGGCAGCACACTAGTGGAGGGGCGGCCAGCACACTAGTGGAGGGGTGGTCAGCACACTAGTGGAGGGGCG